>JAMKCH010066437.1:0-13536 GCA_023653785.1 Ophioderma brevispina
TCAAAATAGACAAAAAGCTTGAAATGCTGAAATTCAGGAAGTAGATTACGTTTTAAAATATTCCTGCATATCGTCCACCACTGAAAAAAAATCATGTCTGGACAGGTTTATAGAGATATATTTGCGAAGAGTCATATCTTAATGGAATCATGTGTCTTGCACGAAGACCCGATTCATGACACGTGCTATTTTAAGACATGTCCTCCTGCAAGTCATGTCTAACTTACGCACACAATCAAGACGTGTCTTAAAACTTCAATAGACCCATTCTGTATTTTTGTATACATGTCTTGCATGATGGAGACGTGTGTAAAAAAAACTGCAATATGCACAAAATCGACCATAAGGCGACGAAAATAAAAAACCCTGTTTTACGGGCCCGACCGACCCTGATTTTTCAGTTTTGCAGAATTTTTTTTTTTTTTAGTTTTTTTTCCAAATCATGTAAATCACCTTTTTTAGCCAATTTTTATCATTTTTTTAGAAATTTTTTTCTGTTGATTTTTCAGATTTTGGGGCTATTTTAGGCCAATTTTGATCTCCAGAAAAGAAAAAAAATTAAAAAAAGAAAAAATTCGCCCGACCGACCGACCCTACTGGAAAGGTCCGCTCGCCCGTAAAACAGGGTTTTCTTTTTTCGTCGCCTAAACCGCTAGGCTACGTACCTGCTAATGCCATAATGATGAACAGATGAGGAAGATGCGTAACAAAATTTACGCACACAAGCGCAGCACAAGTTACTATACCACCAAGAAATGACAGTCCTCTACAACTTAGATGGCTGCTTAAAGCACTAGAAATGGGACCTGTAAGAAAAAACAAGATCATTTACGCAGCTCTCTTACAAACCCAAAAAAAAAATAAATAGCCGTTTATTAATGCTCTCTTGGACGGTTTTTTTCCTTTCATCATAATGCTGGGGTGAGAGAATTAATCTATGTTTCCGGCGACATGGTTGAATCCTTTACTGGGGGAAGAACAGACCCTTGCTTGACGACGTCTCAAATGTTTACCCGTTATACAAGCGAAATAGACAAATCTTTCATCTTTATAGGCCTAAAGGGTAATTTATTTTGCCGACATATTTAGTAAAACAAGCATACTACAACAAGCTGCCGAGATGGCCTGGATCTCTTCGAGATTCCATGAAGAATGATAAAAATCACAAAACTTTCGAACTAAAACTTCATCATCAGTGTGTTGTGAGCTGAGTCTGTGGTGTGACTGCAAACAAGTGCATAAAGCAATAATATGTGTGTGGGGGTGAAGAAATTAGCATATGAACAGAAAACGGAATGAGCAAAACTAAGATTATTCGTCAATATTCAATCCAGAGGGTGTAAGACACCGAAGTTGCTGAATTATATTTATTATTATTATTATTATTTATTGTTGACGTTGTGTGTTACTTTTCTTCGAGTTTCGAGTCACAAATTTCGAGTTTCGTGTCACAATTTTGGAGTATTGAGTTTGATACTCGAAAATTCATAAATTTGCAAAATTCGAGTCACGTTTATGTTTGCCGTAAATATTTGCTTCTTTTTAATTAAAAGTGTGCAAATTAGTGCATGCTGGGGGTTGAAAGTGTATGCGAGTATGGTGTTGGGGTCTAAAGCTTATGGGGGGGGGGGTAAGTGTGGGCGTAGGTGAAGTCATTGAAATTTTACACTTATTTTGACAAAACTATACATACTGGTTGATTTGTTTTACTGCGTCGCGTAATTTGCTCGAATTTTGTAAATTTGTGAATTTACGAGTATCAAACTCAAAATTGTGACTCGAAATTCGAAAATCGTGACTCGAAACTCGAATTGAAGCTTGAAACTCGAAAATCGTGATTTGAAACTCGAAAATCGCGATTCAAAACTCGAAAATCGTGATTCGGACTCGAAAATCGTGATTCGAACTCGAAAATCGTGACCCCGAAACCTCGAAATTGAAACTCTTGGACTCGAAACTCAAAATTGAAACTCGTGACTCGAAACTCGTGACTCAAACTGAAAACTCGTGACTCAAAACTCGAAGAAAAGTTACACACTTGGCGTGGTTTTCTTTTTCATATTATTTATTGTTATTATTATTATTATTCCTCTTATTCTGCAAGAGTTCCATATGGACCCCCTTCGAAGTTCCTACATGTGATAGATCCTTTTTTTATTTTTCGTCTTAGGATTAGGGTATTAATGTTGTGTAGGCCATAAATAAAATGATTTGTTTCCGTAGGAAATTTAAAAGAGGGTAGTATGGAACTCTTTTTCCAACAACAGTTATCAGGCCATAAAAGATACACAGAGCTTTCGAACGAAAAGTTCATCATCAGTGGGCTTTGATTTGAGTCTGTGGTGTGACTGCAAAAAAGTGCAAAAAGCAAAGCGTTTATATGTGTGTGTGTGGTGTGATGGGGGGGGTTGTGGTTGTGGGTTTGTGTTTGGTTTGTTGTGTGTGTGTGGCTGAAACAAAATAGCACTGAACAGAAATGAACATTCAATATCCAATCCAGAGAATGTAAGACAAGAGGAGATATAACGTTCTTCCCACAATGCAATTCTTCTAAAAGGACCATTTGCACTGGTGTCCACATTGAATTGTATAGTGCAAAAATACCTAATAACATAACTCATCCCAATCTTGCATTTTAAGTACTTTTTTTGTCTCTATAAATTCTTATGACAACCAGTAAAAAATGGAAATGGAAGAAATCATTGTGGAAAACACTATACCTCCTCGTGTGTATAAGACTCGTCGGTTCCTGAATCCAAAGTTTTTCTTTTCAAACGGAATTTGCTTGTGGACATCCTCTTAGAACATCAATGCTGGCCATGGTAAGATCACCTATGCTGTGATTTGTGGAATTAAAGTGAGATTTGTCTTTTTTTATATTATTCAGAAGATAAATCTGGTTTTAAGGCATTTTAGTATCCCTACCAGCAAATTGGATGCCACCACATCTGCACGTGATGAGGTAAATAATGTTATGTGTATTACAGTTTTTAGATGTATTAATTTTGGAGAGATTTTGAAGGTTTTGTTTCAAGTGGCGGCCCAGGGGCAAAGTGATTTTTTTTGGGGGGGGGGGGGCCCAAACGTAATTCGGTGGGTGGGGCAAATATACACATTTGGAAGTTTTGGTAGCTAATTTTGGCCAAAAATCGCTGGTTTATGAAAATTGGGGGCGATTTTTGGCCCCAATCGCACATTTTTGCCCAAAAGCCGTCTTTTTTCTTTCGACCAGGGTGTAAACTGGGGTGTGGGAAAAAAATGGGGGGATTGCCCCATGGCGAGCGGTGCCACGGTTTGTTTAGTGGATACCACTGTGAAAAGGAGATGTTTCACAAACATACTTGCAAGGTTTGCATATTAGTTGCCTCAGACTGTTCCTTTCCTCACTATCACAGGGTTTAAGACGAGCAGAAACCAGAAGGTCCCTCACATTTTAGGGCCTACGAAAACAATAACATGTGGGTTAGGGATTGCTTCCTGCAATTTGGGAGATACTGGCAAAATAAGGCATATGTCTTGACAAATGTTCTTCGTCTGGGAAGAGAGATGGTAAGGCAACAGATTCCTAACAAAGGGCACCCTGTTGTTTTTTTCGTTATTCTGTATCAGACAAGAGTTTGTTCCCGGATGAATAGCAGCAACTTCCGGAAAGGGTGGAGGCATTCGCCCGGATAAGGAATGAATGACACCCTCTATATTTTCATGAGACGGATGAACGTTGAAACGTTTTTGCCATAAAAGCGACATGCTCACAGTTTAACCCCCTTTTTTGCTAGTTTTTTCAAAATCCCACTTTACCTAGATTCCCCAAAAGTCGGTTTTAAAGTTATAATACAGTCAGAAAATGGCAGCCATTTTATAATAAAATTTCCATATTTGAACCCTTTCCCCACCCAAGACACCACAATGCCGCTTTGCCATAATGTGTGATATATTATTTAGAACCATATATAGATGGCTTCTGGTTCTTGGTGGGGAAAGACCTCCTTTTTGCATTTTTGTTGTCTGGGGTCCGGAACACGAACCTGAATTGCCAAAAAAACAACAACAACCTATTACATACAAACCAATACCACATCACTATGAGGTAAAGCATGATCATCTACCAAGGGCTCAGTTCAGTAGCCTTTGATGAACACATATTAAACAGCTGACGATGCATGTCCTGGGTACATCAATTCGTACTAAAATACCTGGGAGTATTTGTATACAAACAATGGTGAATGAAAGATTGAACTGTGCCCTGGGAATTGTGATTTTATTAGCTAATAGTAACTTGTTCATGATATAAATAGCGCGGTCATGGGCCACTTGTGTTGTATTCCAGCAGAGTCTGCTTGGTGTGAAGACGGTTATATAATCCAAATCTTAGCTAATAAAGCTAAAAGGTATTTGGGTATTGTTATCAAGGGCTGCCTCATGTAGCCCCTTTATAGCTTATGAAGGCGAGAAGGTCTATCTAGGGGCACTATAAGCGCCATAACCAAAAGGGCAGTATGCAACATCTTCCTGTTTCTCATAAAAAAGTAATAATGGTCATTGAAAATGGATGCATGCTCTTAGCTTTGCTTTTTCCAGAGGAGCATGCCCCTGAAGTTCTCAAATTTTTTTATTTTTTCTTGATACAAGTGTATTTTGGGGTTAAAAACACCTTCGTACATGATAAGGTAGTTGTAAAACACAAACTCACAATTGATGGTGAAATTTACATGATGATTATAGAGGGCCTCCTTCATTTTCTTATCCGGCGGGTCCTTTGAGAACAAGTTTGTTCTTGCATTATTTATGGTTGGGCGAGTGCAGTAGAACGATGATGAATGGGGAACTCAGGTGACATTTGCGTCTGAGCGCAATAGCTTGGATATGTGGGTTCAGTGGGTACAACGACCGCCTCATGACCAAAAGGTCCTGGGATCGAGTCCCGCTGAGTCCCAATGTTGTGTTGTGCAACTTGGGCAAGGCACTTTAACCTCGCTTGGCCTCTCTCCACCAAGGTGCTAAATGGGGAGCTGTTAGGAATATGTCCATGAGCGCACCCGCCAATGGTTTATGAGTATTGCCTGGGCCATTTGTTAAGGCAGCTGACATATTCTAGTGGCAGCGGAATAAATGTGAATGAAGCGCTTTGGTAATTGTGAAAGGCGCTATATAAATGTCGACATTTAATGTGAGGGGAAAATGACAGCTGGAAGCGAAGGAGATGAGTGGGGGGGTATCGGTTGGGGGTTACAGGAGAACATAGTACAAAAGAAGAAACTAAAGTAAAGAAGAAGAAACTAAAAATGACCGTAAACACTTAACTGCATAAGGGGGGGTTTCCACTTCCATTAGTTGCATAAGGGGGGGGGGGGGGGGCTCCTAGGGACCCATTCATATAACCTTACTTTCCTCAAAGGAATAATTTTTAGATGAAATCCCCATATGTTCGAAAGAATTCAAAGACCTCAACAATTAAGACATAAATATTCTGAAAGAAAAGAAAATGTTCAGTAAGGAAAATAGGAGCAAAACATTGATTTTAATTTTTGCGTCAAAATGTGCGAAGAAAAAGACTATTTCGTTTCTGCATTTTCTACGGCACTGATTCACCTAGGACTTTGCTGATTGCTTTTTAAAAAAAAATGGTGAAGGATGAACTATAATTAACTATTGAGCACAAAGTAGAAAATGTCTAGTGCCCATTTTATATTTTTTTAGGTTTACTTGTATTTAATTTTACCATAGGTTCCTACAGTAAACCGACTATACGATGATATAAAAAATATTAATGACACCAATGGCCTACGATACTTTCCAAGAATTTTGGATTAATTATTTACTTTGTTTATGTCAACTAGGTGTATGCATTATGAAAATCAGAATCACAGTAGGAACTCTATTACGATTTTTAATTTTTGTCATTGGGGCAACTTCGTTAGTGCAAAGGGGGGGCTCCTAGGGACCCATGCTAATAAAGCAAAAACGTTGCGATGGATTTGAATTGTTTTGGCACCAATGAAGCGCAAACAAAAGTTAGACAAATACAACAATATAAACCAAATATATGCAAGCGTGTTAAAAAACCGCGGCCGTCGGAAAAACAAACCAAAGGGTCCCCTAGAACCCACCCCCCCTTATGCCGTTAAGTGTTAAAAACCAGACCTCATGTGTCATTTACTGACATAGGAACAAAAACAACGAAAAATCTGTGGCCAATCACTTTAATTGCAATATCACAAGCATAGATGATCATACCAGAGTCGGCATTGATGCTTCTAAGACTTCACCAAGCCATTTCCGTCCGGAAAAAAAAAAAAATGGTTTTTACTCAACCAGCACTGCCGAAACCACCAATTAAAATAGCACTGCTCCAACCAAACTTTCTGGACACTAGCGTCGAACTCCTCCTGCCACTCGACAAGGAAAAACACCAATGCCTTGAAAATAGCCGGAATGTCAGGAAAGTGTGATAAAAGCACAATAGAACTACCCAACTCCATCCTCCTATCCATTGTAGATGGATTCATGGCATGTGTGGATTTCCTATTATGTAAATTCATCATGCAATATTATTTTAGTTACAGGAAGAGGCAATTGTGGTACAGAATTACATTGTTGTTTTGTATATGTAACACTGATAGCAGGAACTATTCAATTAAGCAGGACTAATATTTCAGGTGTGGTAAACAGGCACCCAACCTTTGTACTGCAATGTATGACAGATATACTACACAATAGTGATTTGGCCTTTGCACTGGATAAGAAGTTCCCTTTAAACGGGACGTATGGTAACCTGAAGCTTGGTGTTCCATGCAATGCGATTCTACTTCAAAATAATACCAGATTGTATCAGAAAAAGTAAACATGAAAATGAATGTCTTTTGTTTCACAATAAAAGGTTGAGCATGATGAGTGATGCTTGCATAGTATTCATTCATATAGTGTTACAAAACTCAATTTATTGTTTCATTTCACAAATTGGGCCAATAACATGCAGGGAAGATTGTCCTTTTAAGGGACTCGTCTGTATTGTAAAGCTTCTGATGAAGATCAATTGATCGAAAGCTTAGTGAATAAAACCATGATTATAGTACTCCGTTCGACTGTCTGACCCTTTTCACGAATATAGGACTGTTGATGAACAGACACAATAAGCTTACGTAGAAGCACCTCGGTTATGCAGATATATATTATATATATATAATAGATATATATATATTATATAGTATATATTATCACGATATAATATATATAAATTATTAGATAAATAAATATGTATACCGTAAATCGCGTATACAAGCACCGGTGCTATAATCGCGATGTCGGAAATCCGGACAAGACGAGAAAAAAAAATTGATTAGCGCACATCTAACGAATAAGGTCGGTTTTGGCACTCTCTTCGTGCGAACGTTGTTATCACTGCAGAGTATCCCATGAATAACCATTCCTTAATGATGTAATAAAATCTTGCGTAACCCCATGGAGAAATACCAAGGTTCTTAATAGCCACCTGTGTTATTTCGCAAGCATTTCTGGAATTCAATGGTTTGTTACATAGGCTGGATAGCTGGCCCCCTTTTGTGCAAGTCTGTACCGAGAGATGGACCGATCATTGACTTTTGTGCTCACTTAACGATTAATTAATTGAAGTTTCAGGTTTTCTGTCATGTTTTGTTGTGAGAACGTAATAAATTCACTGACGATGTTATTATCCGTAGATGTTTAATCTAATCATCTTGTATCACCAGATAATGGAATCCTGATTGAACCCCCAGTCACAAGATTTTACCAAATAATTCGATCAATTCCTGGTTAGAGTAAAAATTAAACGGTGAATGTCCAAGGAAACTTCATGAACGGTGTTTAGGCACAAACTTAACACAAGCATTAGTATTGAATTATTTTCCCAACCAAATTTTGGATGTTGTATGTCGCTTTTCTGTCTATTTCTATGGATGATTGTTTGAGAGCTTGTTTTGGTTAGAAATTGTGTTAGTATTTTTATTGCCTTTTTATATGGAAAAAGGAAAGGATTGTCATTTATTTCTTTGCGGAAAAAAGAATATTCCTTCAAACTTCTTAATTCGATGTTCTTAATTTTTAATGAAACAATAACAAAGTTCCAAAATATTTCGAAAAAATGATTTTTATCATGATATCTATATGATCCTTGGAGTATACAGGGCCGGGAGAAGGAATTAGGAGAGGGGGGGCCAGTGGGGCGGGGCGTGTTCTTTCAGCGCAAGGGAAGGGTGCAGGAGGGCGTGTAGGGTGGAAGGGACAGAGGGAAAACTCGTGGGGCAGGAGAGCTTATGTGAAGAAGGGGATGAGAGAGGATGTTTTTTAGCATAGCAAGGGAGGGAGGGAAAGGGAAGGGGTAGGGAAGGGAGGGGCGGGACTTCAAAAAAAGTGGGACTTTCCGAAAAGTGACCTTTTTGGGGTAAAAGTGGACCCTAACCCTAACATGGTCTTTTTTTTGGACTTTTTGAACTTTTTGTCCACCAAAAGGTGTGGACTTTGGTGTCAAATTTCTTGCTAAAGTTTTGACTTTGTATCCAAAATCTTCAGCAAAAAGTGGACCTTGTGCACCTTTTCTAGAGTGTGGGGGTAGCGCCCCCCCCCCCTGCGTACGGGCCTGTGATTATATATGGGGATTTTGGAGGCTTTTTTCTGTCTTTGTTTGGAATATGATAAGTACATTGGATATGAAAAGTGCACCACGGAGCTAATCAACAAGGTTTGTAAAGTTGCAATAAAAGCTTGTAGGAAAAGAAAACTAGTTCGCGCCACATAATCGGTTGAGTTGACTCTCCTTTCGGAACTATCATGTGAGTACGCTTTTCGCGATGTGGACGACCCAACAACTATCTTTTCTTTGTGCGGGAAATGACAGGACAAAGAAGAAAAGCACCCCCACTTCAGTAATCCAAATCCAAAGTAAGTCTTTTGAACGGTCTTCGGCAGGTCGTACGAGGGCGCAGTCATGTGAAAGTGGGAACTTTCCCAATGACCCAAGTGGTCCGGGTACTGAAATTTTCAAAAGAAACACTGATTGTGGGGAGGAAAAATTGTTAGATTGATTGACTCTACTGATTTCTAAAAGCCGATTGCTCAATTCGTCAATCCGATACACTGGTTACTCTCATTTACCAGGCAATTGTTGGAAAACTTCAAGGCCGGCCTGACTGGACCTTCAGGTAATCGGTCAACAGCCTCACACTTGACACTCAAGCAAGACTAACTATTCCCAAGCAAAATTTATGGTGGCAGGGAACTTCTGGGGGGTCATTCGGACGATAGTGATGTGCAATTGTGCCGAAAGTTTAGAAACATGAACTTTTTATCGAAAGAAAACAGCCAAACTCCTCTATTTTCAGTAAGCTACTTCAGCTTTGTGGTCTAAAAACTAAGGATGTATTTATTTGAACAATTAATAACTACGAGGGAAGAACACGCATCGCGTACTAGAACATTAAACATTAAACATGCACACAGGACACACATCTGAAAAAAAAAACCTCGGACGTATGCGCCTGTACGGGGACTCGAACCCCGGAACCTCTCGTTTTTTACGAAGTGCCTCTACCACTGAAAACTATACGAACCGTCACTGATATACCAGAGTTCGGTAGGATATCATGGATAAGCGGTCGGGGTAACAACACACACATTTTGGATGTTTGAAAAGATCCGGTCAATTCGTGTGTGTGAATTATAGGCATGGTGGATGTGGGCCTAACTACATTTTTTTTTTTTTTTTAAATAATATTAAGTACAATTCCATGGAGAATGTTCCAAGTCCCCCTATTCTGTAGTCACCACTGTAACCTACAGTTTATAGGGCACTGCAATACCACGCTATGCGTTTAGCAGTGTCCTCATCTCATTCACCATTATGGTTTATCATTTGTATTTAGTATATGATTTGATTGTATTTTTATGTTGAGATGAAATTAAATTGATTTGATTGATTGGATCATGATTTCGGGCAAGATCTCATACGTGATGAGCTGAGTGCTTGGCAGCTCTCCTGCCGAGAGGGTGATTATCGCATACTCAAGCGGTAAATTGGGATCACGTTGAGTTTGTTTGTTCTATTTGTAATTTTTTTTTTGTCTCTCTCTGTCGTAGTAACAAGTAAGTGAGGTGAGGTTACCGCATTTTCACGCTTAGCGTTTAGCAGTGACCTCGTTCATCACTATTTTCTAATTTAAGTAGATCTATAAATGATTAATCTGATTTCTGTTGTGACAATCCTTTTTTATGTTGTACTTCAAATTCAGATCTTGTATTTGATTGTTTGATGTGATGATTGATGAACAAAATAAATTTGATTGATTTTGATTTGAAAAAGGCGTCAACGTGATAGGGTATTTGAAAACTTATGTCCATGCTCTCACAGAATTCGCTGTAGGTGTTACCATAAAGGAATTCGTGCCCGTAATTGGTCCAAACAAATCACAGGAAAATTTAAAAAAAAATACTGCATAACATGTGTCCTTTGCCCTGTGGTGTGTTTGGACGATTGCTGGGGAAACAAATCCTATTAAGTGGCACCTTTACGAATTAAGGCCTTGGGCTGAACCAGCTGTTACAAAGCTATGCATTTTGATTGCTCGTGGTGCAGGGCAGTGTTTGCAGAATTGAGGAATGAGTTGTTAAATAGTAACCAACGAGCTATTTGGCGTCTATGACCACCAGCGAAATAGTGCTCATCTCAGAATATACAAGAGGGCGCAGTCAAATATTCTCTCTTGTCCGGTTTTGAAATCGTCCTATTATAGGCACCGATGCTTGTATACGCGATTTTACGGATATATATATATATTATATATATATTAGTTCAGTACACAGTTCGAAGGGCTATCGGCATGTATTGAAGTTACATAATCAGTTGACCAAAGTCGGGTGTAGTCGCATGCCGTAAAAAGGCAAAGGCCAAAAGTTTAACGCTATATCGGATATAATCCTTGAACATAACAAAATAAGAGTTCAGTAGAAACATCCAAGAAATGTGGGCTATTCATCAGTGCCTGGGGCCCACCAATTATAGATATAGAAAATAAATTTTATTAATTTAAAATTATTATATATAGATATATATAATATATAGTATATATAGAATATATAGAGTAATATAGTATATATATATATATATCTTAGTTACAACGGGACCAGCGCCCCCATTGGGGGGTGTCGTGTCAAAGGTCATGACACGAACTCTACTTAATTTGTCTTGGGTTTTTTCGCTGGTAATTTTGTGGGTGTTTATATACCGTTCTGGCATTAATTGCGTGAAGGTACTTTTCATGTATTAAAAGTTAGTGTTGAACTTTAAATTAGGTGTGTGGTCTGTTTGTAACGATGTTTGCGAAATCATTATATATAATATATATATATATATATTATATATAATCTATATATAAGCGGGTTCCCAAAAGATAAGTTCCCCCCAAAATTCGAGGACAGTTTGTTGCATAACTAAACTTTGAACTGAATGTTTAGAAAAATTTTTAAAAAGGTCTTTGAAGAGAGGAACATTTTGGCTCTCCCACAAACCTCATTACCTTTCACAAAACACTTTTGGCATCAACAACACACTCCATTTTTCCAAAAATGATGCTGTCAGAAAAAGTGGCACTCACTTTATTCGTATTCAAAGGTCTAAGTCAAGAAGTATCAATTTACAACAACGGCTTCAATTTCAATTTCTTTATATCCATTACGGTTTTTGAAGTAAATTAAGCTTTTAAAACAGGAACGCATAGGGCAAACAAATGAACAAAACCAAGACAAATATGCAGGACAAACAAACAATGAGATGAGATTTGAGTAAGCAACACTACTCGAAATGTGAAAGCAGATCTACACATCAAGGGCAACTGGCTTAACGCGGTGGAATTATTCCAGCGAGCATGGAACCGCATTCATCACAGCAAATAAGCAAATTGGTAAACAAACATGTGTAAACACTCAAAAATGTCATAGCACATGATTGAGGAAACATTGGTCTCACCATCAATGACAAAACAATTTAGCTTATTTGATTTGAAAAGGGCATTTCAAAACTTTCACCTACTTTCTTTATAAAGAGATGCAAAGAAAAATGAGTATTTTACAGCTTACTCCTCATTCTTTGTTTTAACTGCCTATTTGTCCTTGTTTATTTTGTTTTGCCCATGCGTCATGTCCTTAAGCTTATTTACCCTCAGACGCAATGAATATGGAAATAAATCGTTCTTGTTAATTGTTAATTCTTACTTTAACCTTTGAATACCTGTAAAGTGCCACTTTTTCTGAACAACATACATTTTGGAAAAAGGTAGTGTTTGTGATGCCAAACGTGTGGTTTGAAAGCACGACTTTTTGTGGCAACAATGTTTCCTCTCTTCAAACTGGTTAAAAAAAAAATGTTCCAACTCCAGTTCTAAAGCGAATTTATGCAACGAAATGTCCTTGAATTTTATGGGGAACTTATTTCTTGGGAACCCATGTTATATATATATTATAATATATATATATATATCATATAATATACTCTCTCTCAATCTCTAATCTCTCTCTCTCTCTCTCTCTCCAATCTCTCTCTCTCTCTTTTACTCCTACCTATAGGGTCGTTAGGGGGAATCCTGTCTAATTCATTCGTTTCTCCTGCGCTCTTCTCGTTTAGTTCCATGATTACCTAGTGCCTAGCCTGTGTTATATCTCCGAGGATTATCCTTCATTTGCAAATTACTATTCTATCTTTTGACGGCAGCCCTCGCACTACAAAGGAGGCGGTAAGGGGAAGGTATATTTCCCCCTAACGCCGTAATGAGTGATATCAAAAGATCGGCTTCCCCCTAAGCTAGGAAAGCGAATTAATATATATAAGATATATATATATATATATATAGATATATATATATATATATATAATATCGTGAGGAATTGGCGTTCTCCCATTACACACCTGGTACGTGTCGGTGTAAGGGTAGATATATACCGTAGGCCGTAGAAATTTAACACGACACACGAACGTTCCACATTCATGTGTGTGTTACAAATTCTCACCACACACACACACACACACACAACACACACACACACATATATTAATATATATTATATATATATATCTATATATATATATATTATATATTATATATATCCAATAGTAAGTGTAGTGTTCACAATGTAAGGAAAGTGCTCATTGTTCGAAAACATAGCTAGTATATTCCTATGTGGTGTTAACTTGGCTAGTACATTATGTTCACTACCGCTCTGGTTCGTATGGCAGACATTAAAAACGGCTGCCACACTCATCAGGTGCGTTTTTGTACTAGGGGGGGGGGGGGGGGGGGGGGGGTTCTACTTGCAAAGGCCCTAGGTGAGAGTGACGCCAGATTGAAAAAAATTGTAAACAATAGTTCAAGTGGATAAATTGCTCATCACTTAATAATATATTTATGAATATATATATAATAATATAACATCTAGTAAACAGTATTATGTACAGGTGAGCGTAAATAAATTACTTTGTACTTTCTATACTTTCTATACTTGTAATTTATATAG
>JAMKCH010066446.1:0-97570 GCA_023653785.1 Ophioderma brevispina
GCAAAAGTAATTGCACCACCTCCCTTGTACAAAGAAAAGATACATAGTATTTTTGATGTTCTGTGCAGACATGAAAAAGTGATCAACAACAAAGAACTGAAGACCTAGAACAGCAGGGGTACGGATTGGGGCTGTTTGGTCAATTTCACAACAGAACAGAATTACTAATATCTCGGATGGAGTCGGTAAGGGATACAGAGAAGAAAGATTCGGAATGGGAATATTTAAAAGAAGACACATATAATTGTATTTTATCTGTGCAGAGAAACTGGGATTCAAGGAAAGCTTGGACATATTGACTGTAATTGCCATGTTCCAAATTGTAATAACGGGTGCAAACCAGATATACCAGAAAAGGTCGACGTTAGGTTTACAAAATAACAATGTACCCATCGATCTTCAGTTTTCTATTAGGAGGTAAGAGTACTTGGGCACCTCTGCCATGCAAGAAAAGACAAATTGTCATGTTGGAACGTTGGACATACCTGCACGTGCTCTAGTAGACAAAGGGAGAGGAACGAAAAACGTTTTACTCAAACTCGGTATAGGACTCATCATGTTGCTGACAGTGATATGAAAATCGTGTTTGGAAACGGTCAGTGAACTCACATTTGGCACCAGCTTTAATAATTTTTTACAATACTAATACAATACAAGTTTGTCTACTCAATAATATCAAAAACGTATTTGTGCTTCCATAGGATCCAATTATATCAATTGGTTTAGACATATATTATCTGATGACCTGCTGCTTCGCTGCATCGTCGGTCGTGGCATATAGTGGAAGTATTATTGCAAAATACTCATTTCGAGAAAACGGTTTTGAAGTTTTGCGATCTTAAATATGCGCTATACTGTTTATCAGGACATTTCAATTAAACCTAGTGGAATGTACAAAAATAAGTAAATTTCAAGATATATTTCACTAATCACTTCTATTTGGATATACGGTCACTATGTGAAAATAGTGGTAAAGGCGACACAATAGCACTTAACTGTTAAAACCAACTACGGTCGCCGCAAGTACGACGTAAGTTGAAGCTGTATGCGCAATACGTCACTATGTGTAAACGACAAAATGTTACAGGCATTATTCATGTCGTCGGAATGGAACAGACTCCTGTAGAGAGGTTAGTCGAATCCCCCTACAGCAACATTATATGGTGGAGGGCTGCCCCAATCTGCTTCGAAGAGAGAGGGTACTCCGTTTCCTGTAGACAGGTCCGTCCCCTTTACTTTTTTTCTTACCCCAAAGCTAATTACATACTAACATTTCAAATGCTAGAAAATATTCATTTTTCTTTTATAGGATATAGACCAACAACATTTGAGAGGATTACCCACGGATTGACCTTGACCCCTAATCATCCCTATCCTGACCTAATGACCATAGCATATGTCAAACTCTACCTTTTTTTTTATCATCACGAACTAGATGAATAAGTTGGTGTGCAGGTTACAAAACAATTAGACCTCTTTTATTTTTGACTCTGTACAAACTTTACCCCCTATTTTACATTTTCCCCATTGTTGATTTTTCTGGACATTATTCTGTGGCCCACAATTTTAAAAAGTATGATAACACAAATCATTATTTTTTGTTGCGATTTTAGTTAGGCCAAAAACTTTTTTCTTGTACTACAAGACATATTCGTCTTTGAGGTCGAAATGTACAGACCACGATGCACAATATTGGCGCTCAAATTCTGGGGTATTTGCAGGGGTACTTTAATCATGTTAAATGCACAGATTTTCAACAAACCACTGCGCTTATTGGGTAGCGCTCTGACTTAACCAGAGCGTGTAAAGGGCATGTTCGTAGTCAAACCTACCGTCATACCAACTTACACGATCCTGACCAGGTGTTCTGGATCATGTTGCCATACACACGTCCTTTTGTCAACCAATAGTATGTTTATCAACTATGTTACGATTTAATTGTTGAAGTATTTGCAACGTGCATACAAGCAGCGACATAAGAGCAATGAACTAAAACAGTAGGAACGTTTTCATATTTTTGCGGCTAAGGCATTGGGCGAAACGAAATGGAATTTTTTGTCATGTGTGCAAGGTCTTTCTCTCCCACCTTCATTACTCTGATTAACGGTTATTCTACCAAGTCTGATACCAGAAATTATCAATATATCTTTACCTTTAACATAATTATATCAAGTATGTTCATACTTGCCTTTGGCCTATGACGTCAATTGGGAAGTTTTTAAATACCAATAAAAGGGAGAAAAAAAGAAACTATGAGCTATCATGTTGTGATTTATTGGAATTGCATGTTTTAATGGCGAAAAATCTTAGGGACGATGGTGGTAACCCACTTCGGTGTGTGTTGTTATTACAAACTAATCATCATTCAGTCCGAGTCGAGATCCGGGGACACACTTTGTTGTTAAATGTCTTATCCTGCCATGCCTCTTCTCGGGTTTATTTAAATATAGAACATCAGGGATATGTCAGTGGTCTGTTACCTCTAATTGGACATGGAAATCTCCAACAAAAAGAAGTCTGATTGGTTGGGACATTTACTGAACCCCCTTTGCCTGCTCCCGGTTGTAATTCAGCATGCATTGACGGAATAAAGGACAAACGTGCACTTTTCCGTCAGGTGCTGAATTCGATCGGGAGCCGCAAAGTAGGGCAAGTAGTATAAATGTACCAACCGTCTGATATTAATCTGGATGCATGTCGAAATCAATGACCAGCGTTTTGCTCTGGGTCATAATTGTAGAGATAGGAGCGGGGATAGGAGGTACATGTATATCACCATAGATATGCCGTTTGGTGGGCGGTTTTCTTACAGGATATATTTTATTTTTAAGTGTATACATTTATCATTGCAAAGAATCACCCGTACTCCGGTAATCGATCATCGCCTTCTTATGGTAAGGTATGTCTGAGGAAGCCATAGGGACGTATGTGGTTTACACTATAACGCCTATTTCATATCGATTGAGTGCAATCAAGAGAAAAAGAGATGGTGGTGATTGTATTGTGCATCGGGGACGGAATGGGTTGCAAGCATTCACATTTTGTAACTTTTTTTGTGGGAGTGCAAAAAAAAAAAAAAAAAAGGGCTCATAATGCAATAGTTGTCATTGATGTATTATTGTGATTATTTCAACGCATTTGATTAAAGCAAAAACAAACTGCAAAACAAATGGAGTTAGCTGCAAACACATTGAAATAGATTAGAAAATTCTCACACTTAGAGGTGCATAATACATCTTCTTGTGGATTGCAGCGGGAGCGCTCGGATAAATTTCATCAAACGTAGATTCATTTAAAGATGAACGGTTCGCTGATAGGCAATACACCAAAGAGGGTCTATATAGATAGAGAGGCCAAAACGTTACGTCATTTTAGAAATCTTTCGTCTAGCCATGTTTTGACGACCACCCAAAGAAAACATTTAAGTACCAACAAAGAAAGCAATGCGCCTACGCTATTCACATACTGGGGTGCCAGCGTTGCATCTACATTATCGGTTAGTTTAGTGATTACACAAATTGATGTATGTGTTACAGGTGGCCAGGTGTAATAATAGTGCACCTGGATCATTGTGCCCGATACTCTTTTTTCTCATATGCAATGCGCGTAGAGTGAAAAGCTGTATTCATTGAGGAGGTTTATTAATCAAGACGATGCGTGTCATTTCATTCGGTGTGAGGCCATGGGTAGGACAAAATTTAACCACCAATAGCACCCAACATCCAACAACTGAATTTTGCTGGATTGTTGTAATCGAAGACATGTATGTGTGATTACAAGCACCCCAACTAATAATTATTCCGGTAATATTCAAAATGTCAGCGCCAGCACGGAAACACGATGGTTTGGAAGGGGCTTCACCCCTTGCATATAACACAGGGGACTGCTTTTGCCATAGTGGGGGATTATGTAAATCGGATTTTCATCTCAAATGATAGAAATTGGGGTCTATCTTAAGACCGATAGACGTTCAGGTAAACAATTGCCCATTTACTGCATATGTTTAATGAGACATGTATCAAGATAACTTACACAATTCGCTATAAAACATTATTGAGCATATGTGGTAGGGGTTTCATGGGAGAACGGAATTATACTAACTCATAAACTAATGTAAAAGCATTTGTCGACCATCGCTATTTGAAATTCCGCGCTACGGAATATGGATATTTGTTTGTGTTGTGGCTATAGGGAACGGCAAGTAAGCGTCATACATTCTTCAAAATGATGCTTTCATAATGTGTATTTTCCTATGGCATGTATGACCTAAACGTTCCGGTCGTATCGCATACCACGTTATACACTAGCGCGATTTTTATAGCACATGGCAGACTAGATGTTTAATTCATTATTATGGTTATGTAATTCCATTTTCTACGAACCACTCGAGAGTGTCAAATAATTATTTTATAGTGTCTATGTTTAATATTAATTCGTATACGGGTTCTCCTTAAGAGAGAATATGTATTATTGAATTGCGACACTTGGTCGTTGGGGAAGGTTTGTAACAGCTATATTGAGGATATGTAAGAAAAAAAAGAAGGAGACATCAAATATTAGTCCATTCATCATACACTAAAGGATAAGATTCGTCTGCCTAGAAGGTATCTCACGGTGTTTACAGAAACCTTTAAATTGAGGCTATATCGTATTTAATTTATTTATGCCCATATAAGGTCAACCGAGGCTAACTAAATGACAGGGTGAGTCAAAAGATTTACACTCGTTTTGTGACTTTTCTACAGCCTTGAAAAATCTACCAAAGATACGGATTCCCATATATTAAAACTAATATTTCACCACTAGATGAAGTTTTTGCAATTTTGATTTTTGAACTTTGCATTGCAAAGTTAGGCTAACTTAACGAGAGGTACCCGTTTTTTTCACTCTGTCCACGGAATCACTGTGGTGGAATTTGGCCAAGATACTTTGGATTAGTTCTACCATTACATCATACATGCTTTGCTTGCTTTGATCCTTGTGTAAACCTTCATCAAGAAAAATGTTAAAACTATTTCATTAATCTGAAATCAATAACAATTACTGTAATCTTACACCCAAATTTTGAGGCATTACTTCAATAAATTGTTCGCAATTGATCGCATATCTTTTTCGCAGACCTGAATACAAATATGTAGGCAACCCTGCGCAATACAGCCGGCTGACCCCATTTCCACGACTCCTTCTAACCTGATGAGTGGGGGGGGGGGTGGGGGGGCTACTTTGGATATCAATTTGAACATTCAACACACATTCAGCACCCTCTGTCTTTCCTTTTGCATCTCATTCCTTCTTCTCCCTTCCCTCCCTTTTTCCCTACTCCCTTTTTGCTTGTCATTTCCCACTTTCATGCTTTGCCTCTAGCTTAAGCTTATTTCCTGTTCAGGCCATGAGGAAGGGGACAATGCGTCCCCTTCCCCTGCCCCTGTTACCCTACTGTCATTGACGATTGTTAAGAAAATCTTATCAACACATCTGTTTACATACTAGGGTATGGTTTACTTTAGAAACAAATACAAAACGTAAAATGCTTAAAAGAACAGATAAAAGTAACAGTGACTCAATGGATTTTGCTGGCTGTGGACGCGAAGAATGGTACAACCGTGGTCAATATGGTTTTTTGGCGTCCTTTCCGTTAATTTCCCATATCTGCAATATCCGAAGGTAATGGTTATTTTTTTATCCAATGATAGTGATATAAGAGCTATTGTTTCATGTCAAAAACAACTAACTTAAAAAAAAAAAAAAACACAATTTCTAAACTTTTTAATATTTTTAAGAATTTTCTGAAATGCGAGTGTAAATCTTTTTGACTCACCCTTTATTTTTTTCCTTGTTAACTTCCAATTCTCTGCCACAGACGCCCAGGATGTTGACCTTTGCCATAGCCCACATTTTATCACTTTAAAAGCACGCAGTGTCAGCTCCCAGACCATTGTGATTGTATATGTGCTTAATCCCGGCTAATCCCCTTTCACTTGTCACAATCATCTCGTACCACAATGTCTGAATGTTTTTTTCGATGTGCACATCCATTTTTTTTCAAATGCGTGGAGTGATTTCAGTAAGGGTCATTCCTTGATCTGTTGAGTGCAACAATCATAACACCCCACTCCTTCGGAGGTCCAAGGTTCCTATAATTGGCGGGACGCAATTACTTTAGTATTTTATCTAATTATGGCATTTAGGCTTGTAGCCGATACGGATGAAAAGAAATTGGAGTATCCAGCGCTTCCAGATTTATTACAAAATTGCTTCTGCCGAGGGTACGTGCCCTATTTACGTTAATAAATATCAACTTCACGCAGCCACACACAATAGATATATTTATATCACGCCTACCGATATGTTATTATTATGTTATGAGTATTGGAGACGATTTCAAGTGTACTACGACATGAATAAGGATGGCTTCTTATTCGCCAGCTCCAGAAACGTTGTTATAATGACAATACCCCTGTGTCACATCTCAACATGCCTCTTTATGCTAGTTTTATGCACCATTTTCTTATGTCCTTTCACTAACATCCACAGCGCCTCCCCTAAAGGTATACTTGAGAACGGTACATGAATCTTGCAGGAAGGAAATTATAAAACCACTGTAATTAATATGGCTCAAAATAGGTATTAGTACCCAAGAGAGGTAATGGTTGCACACCACCAAATAAATTGCCATTGGTTTATGTACAAAATGTCCATAATTAAAACGTACATTTCTCATTAACGAAGCAACTCAGATACTAATTATGCATCACCATGGAACTGTTAGACATCTGCATCCCATTTAGCAAGAAGAATTTATAAGTTGACCACGGACTTTTTCGAGCTACTGAAGCGTGAAGACAACGATAAGTTTTGTTCCCCTCTGAAACAGTGGCTTCAGGTCGAAATATTCCTATGGGTAGTAAAATTAGTACTATAGAAAAACTCACAGACTTTGTTATCTTGATATCGTGCTAATTTGTATCGTTAAACTAATTTTTAACATAAATATGGCCTTTTTACTTTTTTTCTTCACAGACCAGATCTATTTAGTGGTGTGGAATCTACAGTGTTTTTTATATTTTAACGCTTAACGCTCTCTCTCTCTCTTTCTCTTTCTTTCTTTCTCTCTCTCTCTCTCTCTATCTCTCTCTCTCTCTCTCTCGTTAAGAATTCTACTTCTTTCATCATGGGTAAATGGTACTAGCTAAAATGTTTGCTCATTCTGGCATAATTGCAAATTACGTCCGAATTGTAAATACATGTATATGTTGCTTTATTAAAAAAAATAATATTATATATACATGCATTATAAAATGAGATCGAGTTTGAGTGACAAGACAGTTACAGCAATTAAAAAGACACATAAGTTCATTGAAGGAAAGATACAGAGACAAAGATAGACACCAAAACCTCAGAACCAATTTCTTCATTAGAGTACCTTTGAAGTAGCTGTTAAGTAGCCACGGAGTAAACCACCCGCATGGGTACCACATTGCCGGTTGCAAAAGTGGGAGTAATCATCCACCTAGGTACACACGCAGTAGCTTAACCACTAGTCACCCCATGCGGGAGTATCTGCGTGTGTACTCCCATGCAAATGAGCTTTGAGTTCTGTGTGATAATTTTAGTAATTTTATTTATTATTTAACATTTCGGTCACATATGTTATATTTTTTTACACAAAATGTCATATATAGGGGGTTGGGGTGATGATGCTCAACTCAAATATAGACGTTACTAAGCTTGAAAATGGAATGTTTGGCACCCTCTATGGTCCAAAGTGCTGCCTACTAGGCAGCCGGTAGAGGAGTACCTGTGAAGGTACTCCCGAGGAGTAGTTGCAGAGGTACTCCACTACTGGTGGCTTACATGGGTACCTGTCAGTCACCTAGCAGACAACTGCAGAGTACACTATAGGATGAGTACTGCTAAGTAAACATAGCTGCTATCCACTCAGTGGCTTGTGTACTTAGTTGTAGGTACTGCATCAATAATGTATCAAGGGGGTACCCTTAGAGTAGAGCTTAGAGTACACATGGAGTAGCCTAAGCTATGGGTTGCACCGTGAGTAGGAATCTTACTGTGCTGTCTTAGTCACACTAGTGTGTTCACTGATACAATGATTAAATCTGACGTAAATATAGAGTGTGCGGTAAGTTTGCTTAAAAACGTTAAAAGCACAGAAGCCAGATAGTGAACTGTACTTGGTATTCTATCACAGCTCCAAGCTATAAAAACCTCTCCAGCTACACTTTAAATAATGTAGCGCATGAGCCTACAGTCTTAGCACTTAGATGATGCTAGGGAAAGTATAAGCGCCCTATTAGTCGAATACTAAATGCAAATTTGTTTTCGAAACGTTCTTAAGAGCAAGAGTTCAATACATACTTATTTTATTTCAGGAGTAGTAATAGTCTCTTCCGTCTCGTTACAGACATGGTGGTCGGGGCATTCCAAAACGGCCACTATACACAAAGTCGGACTGTCGTATGTCGGAAAAACAATTGACTTGGAATTGTGACCCACATTAACAAAGTGCAATTCTAACAATGTGTGAAGTTACCAGCAGAACGAAAGAAATAATATGCGTCTGAAGGTCCGAAAATATGCAGGCCACGGTTGCACAAATTCCTGTCGCAAAATCTGGGACATTTGCAGAGATAACGCTTTGTGATCAGATAACATGTACTCTAATATGTTAATGCACAGATTTCAACCAAACGCTTGCGCGTGTGTTAGAGACTCTGAATGAACCAGAGCGTTAAAGGGCATGTTGTCGTAGCAAGCCTTACTTAAACAGATCCGACAAGCAGGTTTTTGGTTGGTTTGCCTTTTTTGTCTTGTCCGGATCATGTTGCCAGACACATGTCCTTTTAGTCAACACAATTAGTATTATTTTTCATAACCTTGCTTACGATTTTACGTGTTGAAGTATTTGCAACATGCACACAGCAGCTGAAAAATAAGAGCCAAGGCAAACAACAGATTAGCGAAGTTTGTCTATTTTGCGTCTAAGACTATTGGGCGAAAAATAGACAGTTCTAATCCAGGGAAAAAATGCCATTTTGTGGGGTCAAAATTTTCTAAACCGGTTTTATGTTCCTCAACTCATACTCTTTAAATAAGCTTGGGGACCACCCTAAATTGTTCCTAGAATCCAAGATGGCGGCCAAATTACAAAGTGGTCCCCAAAATTACATTAATTACATAATAGGTATGTTGCAAATTGTCATTTTCAAGATTTTCCCGGTGGTTCTGATAGCCTTGGACCTATGTACTTAAAATCGCAGATGAAGCACGACTCATGATTGATCTCAAATCCAAGATGGCGGCCCAAAAATCAACAAGTTAGTGGATTAAAATTACTTAATTTGAAATATAGGCCTCTACGTTCCCCTTTTAACTTTTTCTGGTGGACTGTGTTATTCTGAACCCCTTATACTCTACTTGATGAGCTTACAGGCTAACTAATATTTAGTCTCAAATCAAAGATGGCCACCAAAAGGGGTACCACCAAATTTTTTACTTAGTTGTATTAGTGCATGGAGCTCCGATTACAAGTTGTTAATTCAGTAGATGTCAACCTAAGATGATCCCTTCAAATTCCCTGAAACGCCATCCGCTATAGGCTCTTGAATCCAAGGTGGCGGCCCAAATTCCAATTGGCCGTCACAATTACATTAATACATCATACCGTAAACTGCAAACAGTTATTTGCAGATTTTTTCAGTTGTTTGCTATCCTGGACCTAATGTACTTAAAAAGATAGCTGAAGCAGCTCATGATTTAATCTCAAATTCAAGATGCGGCAAAAATCCAAATTAGCGAATAAAATTATGTGAACTATACTGCCTATTATTTTTCCATTTCAAACCTTTTTTTTACATGGATGTTTTTACTCTGAACGTAACTCTATGAGCTGAGCTTACAGGCTACCCTAATATTTAGTATCAAATCCAAGGATGGCCGACCAAACTGGCCACACAATATCTTAATAACTTGTATAAGTGTTATTGGAGCTTCTAAGTACATACTAAAAATGACCTTGACAGATTATATATAGTTATGGCCTTTTTAGCCCATTAATTAGTATACAAACATATTACTATAGTGCCAAAAACCCCATGTTCACAAAATAATATTTTTTTGCAGCAAAAGAACATGGTATAGTTTTAGGTTTAGATTAAATTGATGAGGATTAGGGTATTTTTGCAGCCATTCAGGATTTAAGCCGCCCATATTGGAGTCACGACCTATAATCGAGTAGTGTTGTGTGATTCGAAGGAGTATATATCTTTAGGGATGAGCGATCTACTGAATTTATTGTAATCGGAAGCACTCCAGTACACCACACACCTAATTAAGATAATTGTGGTGGGCATTTTGGCGGCCATTTGGAGTTGAGAATATATATTAGGTAGCTTGTAACTCAGGACAACAGTATACATCAGAATAAAAAAAAATCCTGCAAAAAAAAGGTTGTAATGGAAAAATTTCATAGGCAGTATAGTTAACGTAATTTATTAGCTATTGGATTTTGGCCGCCATTTGATTTGAGAATGAACTCATGAGTAGCTGCTTCAGATGGCTTTAAGAAGTACTTTGGTCAAGGATAGCAGAACAACTTAAATAACGGTTTTCAAGTTACCTTATTATGTAATTATGTAATTTTGCACGGCCAATTGTGAATTTTGGCCGCCATCTTGGATTCAAGAGCCTATAAGGGATGGCGTTTAAGAATTTGACGGATCAATCTTTAGGAAATGAGACAATCTACTGAATTGTAACTTGTAATGGAAAGTTCCCATGCACTTTATCAACAAGTAAATAATTTGGTTACCCATTTTGGGGGCCATCTTGATTTGAGACTACATATTAGAGATAGCCTGTAAGCTCAGCAACTAGTAAGTTAAGTTCAGAATAACAATCCAGCAGAAAAAGTATAAAAAGGGGGTACTTAATAGGCCGATATAGTTCAAATTAACCTGACTTCTATCCACTAATTGGATTTTTTGCCGCCATCTTGGTGTGTATTGCAGTGATAAAATCATGAGTAGTGCTTCAGCTGGATTTTTAAGTACATAGGTCAAGGCTATCAGAACCACCGAGACAAATCTGAAAATGGACAATTTGCAACCATACCTATTATGTATTAATGTATTTTGGTGACAATTGTAATTTGGCCGCCATATGGTCTAGAAAAATTAGGTTGTCCCCCAGCTTATTTGAAAAGAGTATGAGTTTAGGAAACATAAAACCATTGAGAAAAGTGTGACCCCACAAAAAATGGCAGTTTCAGTTTTTCCCTGGATTAGACATGTCTAAAATGAAAATGTTTTTTTCGGTCATAGGGTTTGCAATGACTTTCTCTCCGGGCCTTCTCTAGTCTGCTTAAAGGCGACATTTCGTGATTTTAGCCCCTGCTGTTTTATTTAGGTTCCTAGATATCGTTAGAAAAGCTTACTCCTAAAAGTTCAGTGTACCGACTTGCGGTTGATTATGAGCAATGGCTTTATCACAGGTTCCCAAGGCTACTTTGTAACTGTATGTAATTTATGCCCGTTTACGGACAGGAAAATACAAGCTTGCAAATTTTTTACAGATGCGATCGAATGGTGAATGTAAGATTGCGTACGCCACGCATTACAAAGGCCAACGGTTTCAGATGATATAAAAATCTCAACTTTTGTGGAGGTAAGTCAGGGGGCCGAGGTTGTGGATCGCGAATGCCCATTGAATCCGTTGTCTAACAAGTCTGATACGTGAATGATATCAAAATTACGTTTTCACAAATTTATATCCAGTTATTTTCGTATTTGCAGTGACTATGATGTCAAATTGGGACATTAAATACATCAGTGTGATTGTATTGGCACATGCATGCAGTGTTTAATAAGGAAAATCGTAAGTAATGTGGTAACCCTCCTTCGGATGTGTTGTTACAAATATAACGAATAAACAAACAAAAAATTACATTATGTAAAACATAATTATTTCGGTTGGTACTAGAGACAATTGCGTTATTCAGTGAAAATTTCATCATCATCATCATCTCTTTTTTTCATCCTCATCATCATCCTTCAGGTCCGAGGAGATCCGTGACACATTTGTGTTAAACGTCTCGATCGCCTTGCTCTTTATCAGGGTTGATAAATGGTGCCAGCGTCTCGTTTATAGCACATCAGGATAGGTTAGTGGTCTGTTACCTCTAATTGGACATGAATCTCCACAAAAAACAAGGATGATATAATCTGGACCTTGGTTCGAAATCATGACCAGGCGTTTGCTCTGGGTCATAATTGTAGAGATAGGAGGTACATGTATATCACCATAGATATGCCGTTTGGAGGGATGTTTCTTACAGGATAATTTTTAAGTGTATACATTTCTCATTGTAAAGAATCACCCGTACTCCGGTAATCGATCATCGCCTTCTTATGCGTAAGGTATATGTTAGGAAGCAAGGGACGTGTGTGGCTTACATTATAACGCAGTAGATGTCAAAAAGTAGATCAAACTGTGGTCTTGTGGTAAAACGACTGAGTTCTCACATCTCACAAAATCTCACTTTTTACAAAAGTCAACATACACGTCCCGTCAACAAAACTCAAAGAAGCCGGAAACACCTATTAAGATTACATTTATTTATTTATTTATTTATTTATTTATTTCATCTCGATTGAGTGCAATCAAGAAAGAGATAGTAGTGTTGTGATCCCGACTGAATGGTTTGCTGGATTACATTTTTGTAACTTTTTTGTGGGAGTGCAAAAAGGTCGTAAATGCAATAGCTGTCATGTATTTATTTATTTTATTGTATTTATTTAAGCGCATTTGGATTAAAAGCAAAAACAACTACAAAACAATGGAATTAGCTGCAAACACATTGAAAATCGATTAGAAAATTCTCACACATACCTTGCTAATACATCTTCTTTTAGACATTAGGGGATTGCAGCATGCAGTCTCAGATAATTTGATCAAACGTAGATTCATAATATGAACGGTTTCGCTCTAGGCATATAACACAGGGGACTGTTATTGCAATAGTGGGGGATTTAGTAAATCAGATTTTCATCTCAAATGATAGAAATTGTGGTCTATCTTAAGACCGATAGACGTTCAGGTAAAGCCATGCAAGTTACTGATATGTATTAAGAGAGAATGTGTTATTATTGAATTGCAGACATTTGTCGTTTGGGGAAGGTTTGTACAGCTATATTGAGGGAAATGTAGAGAATAAAAAAGAAGGAAGACATGACAATGTTAGTCCATTCATAAACTAAAGGATAAAGATTCGTCTGCTTCTTTAAATTGAGGCTATATAGTATTGAATGTATTTATGCCCTAATATTAGGTAAAACAAGACGCGTAACTAATATTATTTCCTTGTAAGCTTCACTTCTCTGCCACAGACAGGACAGCCCAAGGATGTTGGACTCTTGCTGCCAGCATTTATAAAACTTTAAAAGCACGCAGTCATCAGCTCACCATACCCTTGTATTGTATACGTGCTAATCCCGGACTAATCTCATCTTTCACTTGTCAAACAATATTCCGGACCACAATATGAATGTTGTTTTAAAGAAGAATGTGCACATCCATTTTTTTCAAATGTGTGGAAGTGATTTCAGTCATGTCAGTAGGGTCAATTACATTGTCTGCTGTGTGGCAACATCCATAAACACCCCCACTCCTTCGGAGGGCCATGGTTAACCTATCATGTAGAGCAATAGTCGTTAAAGTATTTTATTACTATTGGTGGCTTACGAGTAGCCGATCCGGATGAAAAGAATTGACTAGCCAGCGCTTTCAGATTTATTACAACAAGGCTTCATGACGAGGACGTGCCCCTATTAGTTAAGAAAATATCAACTTCTTTCTATCGCGCAGCCACACACAATATTATATCACGCCTTAACCTATATGATATTGTATTTATGAGTAAGGGAGACGATTTCAATGGGTGCTAAGACAGATAAGGATGCTTCTAGTCCCAGCCCCAGAGAAACATGGTTGTATAATGACAATACCTCTCGTATTCATCTCAACATGCTTTCTTTATGCTAGTTTATTCACCGCTTTCTTAATTTCATTTAATAACATCCAAGAGCGCCTCCCTAAGAGGCATACTTGAGAACGGTACATGAATCTTGCAGGAAGGAAATTATAAAACAACTATGTTAATTAATATGGCTCAAAATAGGTATTAGTATCCAAGAGAGGTAATGGTTGCACACCACCAAATAAATTGCCATTGGTTTATGTACAAAATGGCCATAATTAAAACGTAAATTTCTCATTAACGAAGCAACTCAGATACTAATTATGCATTACCATGGAACTGCTAGACCTTTGCATCCCATTTAGCAAGAAGAATCCATAAGTTGACCACGGATTTTTCGAGCTACTGAAGCGTGAAGACAACGATGAGTTTTGATCCCCTATGAAACTGTGGCTTCAGGTCGAAATATTCCTATGGGTAGTAAAATTAGTACTATAGAAAAACTTACAGACTTTGTTATCTTGATATCGTGCTAATTTGTATCATTAAAACTAATTTCTAACACAAAATATGGCCTTTTTACTTTTTTTCTGAACACTCTTCGGCTAGAGGGGGCCAGACCAGATCTATTTAGTGGTGTGGAATCTACAGTGTTTTTTATATTTTAACGCTCTCTCTCTCTCCTCATCTCGTTAAAGAATTCGACCTTCTTTCATCATGGGTAAATGGTACTAGCTAAAATGTTTGCCCATTCTGGCATAATTGCAAATTACGTCCGAATTGTAAAAATATGTATATGTTACTTTATTAAAATTAATATTATATATACATACATTATAGAAATGAGATCGAGTTTGAGTGACAGACAGTTACAGCAATTAAAAAGACACAGAATAAGGCGGAGAAGTTCATTGAAGGAAAGATACAGAGACAAAGATAAACACCAAAACCTCACAACCAATTTCTTCATGGGAGTACCTTTGAAGTAGCTGGTTAAGTAAGCCACGGAGTAACCCCCCCCCCGCATGGGTACCACATCGCGGCTGCAAAAGAGTGAGTTATCATCCACCTAGGTACAACACGCAGTAGCTTACCACATCACCCCATGCGAGTATCTGCGTGCGTGGGTACTCCCCCCATGCAATGAGCTTGAGCTCCGTGTGATAATTTGAGTAATTTTATTTTATTTTTAACATTTCGGTCCTATGTTTAATTTTTTTTACACAAAATGTCATAATATAGGGGGTTTGGGGATGATGCCAACTCAATATAGACTTTTCCAGCTTGAAATGATCAGAACGTCCGTAAACAACCATGATGTTTGGCACCCTCTATGGTCCAAAGGCCCCTAGCTAGGCAGCCTGTAAGTATGGAGTACCTGTGAATGTACTCTCCTATGGAGTAGCTGCAGAGGTCCTCCACTACTGGTTGGCTTACATGGGTCCTGCCAGTCACCTAGCCAACAATGCAGAGTACACTATATGATAGCACTGCTAAGTAAACAGAGCTGCTATCCACCAAGTGGCCTGTGTACTTCGTAAGTACTTTAGGTTGTAGGTACTGCATCAATAATGCATAAAGGGGTACCATCGAGGTAGAGGCTTAGAGTACACAAGAAGTAGCCTAAGCTCTGGGTACACCGTGAGTAGGAATCTTGCTGTGCTGTCTTAGTCACACTAGCATGTTTCACATCTTACAATGATGAAATCGGACGTAAATAGAGATGTGCGTAAGTTTTGCTTAGAAAAACGCTAAAGCACAGAAGCCAATGGTAATTTCTACTGGGATTCTAAATCACAGCTCCAACTTCAAACTCTCCAGCGACACTTGAAATCATTACGCATGAGCCCAAGTCTAGCATGGGGGGCTTTAATGAGCTTACGGTTAAGTATAAGCGCTATATTAGTCGAACACTAAATGACAAATTTGTTTCAAAACATTAATCGCTTATAGCTTCAATACAAATCTAAAAGATTAATGTATTGTATTTTATTTCGAGTAGTCATAGTCCCTTAACTCCCTCGTTACAGACATGGTGGTCGGGGCATTCCAAAACGCACTGTAGACAATGTCGACCTGTCATATGTCGAAATCAATTGCCTTGGAACTGTGACCCACGTCAACAAAGTTGCAATTCGAACTAGAATTTCGCGGTGCTCGGCTTTCGCGATTCGTTACGGGGCTGTTAGGGTCCGTACGGCCCTTATCAAGAGTTACCTGCATGTTGAGATAACTTTTGTCACCATACCTAGGGCCTCTGTTTAAATACCCCAGGGCCCCTTGCAACTTAAGTCCCACTTTAATATTGACCTCCCAGAGTCTAAGGTCCTAACTGCCACAATGCCCCATCTCAACTACACAAGATCCCTTTTTCATCTGTCTCAGATCCCCTTCCAGCTGCCACCGAGCATCCTTCTCCAGTAACTAAAATTCTCCTTATCTAACACAGGTGCCCTTTCTCCAAACTAACCCCAAACATGGCCAAGTCCCAATACTCATGGGTCTCCGTTTTCCATACACCATGATCTGTTCCTGGACTAACTCAGACTTCTCTTCCCACTTACCCCAGGGTCCCTTCCAACTACGCCATGTTTTTCCTTCAAACCACGCGCGGGGGCTTTCTGGGTTTCTCCTTCCGAACAACCCCATTGCATGCCTACACACTCCGCACTGAGTTGGGGGGCGGAGTGTATCCAGTTGACAAACATAATTAGTATTCTTGAGGTCCCTTTGGGAAATTGTTTTCCTCAGAAGCTTAATTGGAGCCGAATTTATTCTAAACTACATATTCCTCTCCAAATCCTTATAAGGCCCTAATTTTAAAGACAAAATCAGTCCCAAGCTCCTAAGTTCAAAAATCGGGCAACAAGACACCCTATCAAAAAACTCTAAGTGGGTTTTGAGGTGTGGTTCTGGTTTAGTTATTACTGATTTGGGGTTTGTGCCCCTCTCTCTCGCCCTCTCCACTCTGCCTTTTTTTCCTCAGCTGATTTTGAGCCCCACAAGTACATTTAACCACATAAGTTCAAAAAAGAGTTGTGGGGGGGGGGGGACCCCCACCCCACCCCCCCCACCCCCCCCCGCCTCCCAGTTTTCCTCAATTTTTTTCTAATTCAATGCCCTATTAAAAACAATCAGTTCCCATTGGAAGTCGGCCACACAAATACGTACCCCCAAACAATTTGAGTGTCCCCCCGCTCACCCCCCCCCTCACTCTCATACTAGCACTCTCATGTGATTCGTTACAGCCCCCTTGCCAATCTGCATGTACAGTGTTCCAAATACCTAAAAAAACTATATTGTACACATGTCATGTTTAAGATATCAAATTGCTGTTTTTTTTTTCTCAGTTCAACATTTTTTGGATTATAACGAACTCTATCCCACGCAATAACAAAATTAATTAAATTTTATAGATTAGTTAGCACGAAATAAACATTGTCAATTATGACAATAGGCAATGCATAGCGGGAGCCCCATGGGCAAAGTGCTATAAGTAGCCAAGGGAACACATAACATGTTATAATGTTAATGTATCACCATTCCCATAACACCATATGGGACCTGAGGATCACACTGTTATTCTGCTAGATGCCTTGTGTATACCGGGATAATTGACGATGTATTATGGATATTGGATTTCATGACTTGATTGTTCCGCAAAGCAGAGACGCCACAAATTAGGGTGATAGAGCTGCTAAGCTTTATGGATTAGAATATTTATCTATTTCACCATTATCCCATAACACAAGAGATGAGACCTCAGACTACATGCACAATTGTGTGTTACCACTAGTTTAGCCAGCATAGTTTGGATCATTTGCAACAATGTAATTGTGGGGTATTGGATTGTTTCAGTGATTCTTCAACATTCTTATAGTCCACAATGCATTTGAAACCAGCTTGCAAAAAAAGTCACAATGCTGGTCAATAAAAAAAAACAACTATATTCGTCTTTCAGTAAACATCTAAATGGTCTGTGTTTATAAATCATCCCCAATGCCTTCAGATTTCCAAATAGTTTATATTGTATTCACCCCTCTCTCTCGCCGAGCCCACTCATTATATGTTTTCCCAATATGATCCCCCCATTAGGAACATGGAAAATTCCACATTGACAAGTCGCTAGATGTACTTCAGTTCTTGAAACTACTGCCTCACAAATCATCCAAAATTCCACCTTTTTCCTTCACAAAAAAACAGAACAAGCCTTTCGCCCTTGAGAAGACTTCAACACATAACATATCCAATTTTTAGCTCCAAACACAGCTTCCTCTTCCAAAACCGTGAACGAACTGCAAAATTTTCTCAACACTGTCAAAAGGCAGTACCTACCCCCACTACTGCCCTTACTGTCTCTGTCGGCACATTCTGTGGTTTTCAAATGTAGACCAATTCCCCACATATCCAGAACTAACGTCCATATAACAATTGTTATAGTTACCCAGCAGAACGACGACTAATGATACTCCTTGAAGGGGTCGAAATATACAGCCAACGGTTCACACTATTCCTCTTCAAGACTGGAAAATTTGCAAGGGATAAGCCGGTTTTTGATCAGATAGATGTACGCTAATTAAATATTAATGCACAGATTTACAACCAACCACTTGCGTCGCGTTTTTTTAGCGTCTGGAATGACCCGATCGTTAATAACCTACCACCGTCATATACACTACACCGATCTGACCATCAGTGTCCTGGATCATGTTGCCACACACCGCCTTTTTAGTCACCATAGTCTTATTTATCAACCTTTGTCGATTACTTTGTGAGTATGTGCATTGTGCACACAGCGGCTGAAAGTAGAGCCAAAGACCATACACGAGATAGGAACGTTTGTCTATTTTCTGTGTCTACTGCTATTTGCGCAATGGAAACTTTTTCTGTCATGTGCGCAATTGACTTTCTCTCCGGGCCTTCTCTAGTCTGCTTAAAGGCGCATTTCTTGATCTAGCACCTCTGTTTTTATTTATGGTTGCTTAGATATCGTTGAGGAAAAGCCGATTCCAAATTTCAGTTGATACCGATCTTACGGTTTGATGTTATGAGCAAATGCTGGATCCCGTTTCCGCAAGCTACTGTCCTGAATGTAGTTTCTGCCCGTTTACGGGCAGAAATACAAGCCTTGCAAATTCTTACAGATGCGATCGGATTTGCAATTAGATTGCGTACGCATGCATTACAAAGGCCACGGTTCAATAATATTAAAATCTCAACTTTTGTGGTAAGTCGGGGGCCGAGGCTGTGGCTCGCGAAATGCCCCTTAATCCGTTGTCTAAGCAAGTCTGATACGGAGAGGGGTGAATGAATATCAAATATGTTACTTTGCACAAATTAAGATCCAGTTATTTTCGTACTTGCATTGACCTATGAACGTCAATTGGGGAAATTAAATGTACTATCACGTTGTTATATTTATTGGAATTGCATGTTTAATAAGGACAATCGTAGTAATGTTGTAACCCTCCTTCGGATTGTGTTTACAAAATAAGCGGACAAGATAGCTCATCAGGTAAGCGCTCGCCTCCAGTGTTCTCATCCCACGTGCATAAGCGTGCTTTCGAGCCCTGTGAGATTAAGCTATCTTGTAATTTTCCCTGGACCGAATTAACCGCTTGGTTTGTCCCGATTTACCCTCGATATTGGGAAGCCTGGGCCCGGCTGCATGGTTATCTTTAATGTATTTTGATGATAAGGGAAAGCGCTAATCCCATCTGCTGCATCCCTTGAAATGATGCTACATGGTTTATGGTATGGTTGGCCACTGTTCAGCGACCATTTGTGAAAAGCGCTTAGAGGCCCATAGCATAATGCGCTATATAAATCTCTGCGTTTATTCTTATTATTCTTATTAAATAGCGAATAACAAACAAAAAGTACTTATTAAACATCAAATATTTTATTACTTTATAAGGTTTTGGTCCCAGGTCAGAACTTCGGTTGGATACTTGAGACAATTGTCGTTTTCTTTCGTGAACATTTCATCAGCATATGTCCTTATATAATCGGGACCATGGTTCAAAATCAATGACCAGCGTTCTGCTCCGGGGTCATTTAATTGTACGATAGGAGGTAGCATGTATATCAACATAGATGGCCGTTTGGTGGCTGTTTCTTACAGGTATATTTATTTATTTTTACATTGTAGACATTTTCTCATTGTAAAGAATCACCCGTACTCCGTAATCGATCATCGCCTCTTTATGCGTAAAGGTTTATGTGAGGAAGCAAGGGACGTGTGTGGTTTACACCAATACCGCATTGATGCAAAAAGTGGATCAAATTATGGTCTTGTGGTAAAACGACTGGTAACTCACATCTCACAAATCCTCCTTTTACAATAGTCAACATACACGTCCCGTCAACAAAATTCAAAGAAGCCGGAAATCCCCATTAAGATTACATTTATTTATTACATTTATTTATTTAATTTATTATTTATTTATTTATTTATTTATTTATTTATTTTATTTAGTTCTTTATTATTTCTCTCGATGGAGTGCAATCAGAGAATTAGTGGTGTTGGATCCCGACTGAATGGTTTGCTGGATACACTTGGTAACTTTTTTTTGGAGTGCAAGGTCCGTAATGAATAGCTTGTCCTGTATTTAATTTATTTCTTGTATTTCTTTCACGCATTTGGATTATGCATGGCAAACAACTACAAAACAATGATAATAAAGTTCATCTAACAAATCCAATATTTTTTGATGCCATACCTGTGCAGTTTCGTGCTGCTACGCAACACTTTGTCAAACTAATGACCAAGTTTCCTGCTCATCTGATCTGCTTCCGTTTGGATGGACCGCTGATGGCGTTGTTGTTAGGACTTGGTCATAAATATTTGGCAAGAAATAGCTCCCCATCGTGCCTCTATGGAGTGTATTGGCCTCCCTCCTTCGGATCCAGATTGCCTCCGTAATTTGACTCTTGTCTTTTTCTGTTCTCTATCTTTGATTTGGGATTCCTCCCAACCAATCACGTGGATTAGATTCAACCACATGACATTGATAGCTGATTTATTAGGTTCCCCTGCAACAGACGACTTACGTTGGGCCCGGTGAAAGCTTTAGTGATGCTTTATCAACGTCAGTTTTGGTCTTTGAGTCTAGAAGAGTCTAAGGTTTCCCCAATGAGGATTTATCACAATTACGGCAATGGATTTCAAAACGGCAGTCGAGATTTTTTGAACTTCCCGTTTTCTTTTGGATGGACCGAGGATTTTCTTAGTGTCCTGTTGTTACGTGAAAGCTGAGATTGCCATGTTTTTTTTAAAATCCTCCTTGCTCGCACGGAGAGCCTTCCTTGTAAGGAAGGACTACCATACCTCTGGACTTAGTATCGGAATTTAGCCTGTTTCTTTGGTTTCGGTTTACTCTGAGCTTAATTGGTGTATTTGTAAACAGCGACACTACATCGTGAGAGATGAATTCTTCCCCTTCATCAATCATAATACCCATCATGTTATCTGCTAGGTCCTAGAGTTCAGCACGTGATGGTGCTGAGCCCAACCAGGGGGCCAAGGATTCTGGCAAACTCTTTAGAGGTTTCATACATATCGCCCACAATAATCAACGATTGGTCTTAATGGAGTGCCTTCCTTCTGGATCTTAGGTGTACAGTACATTCTGGGGGTGTTCTCAGCTGTGGGGAGTTATGAAATCCCTTGCCGTAATTGGATAAAACTTTATTATTAATAAGTTCTACGACCATCCTGATGAATCTTTTCGGATACAAAACAATTAGCTGCATAGACATTGAAAATTGATTTGAAAATTCTCACACAGAGAGTGCTAATACTCTTCTTTTTATACATATGTGGATGCAGCAGGCATTCTCGTATAAATTTGACAACGTAGATTCATAATATGACGGTTTTCGCTCTAGGCATATCAACAAGGGAACTGTTTATTGCCATAGTTGGGGGGATTTAGTAAATCAGATTTTCATCTCACTGAGTAGAATCGATGGTCTATCTCAAGACCGGATAGTCCGTTTTCAGGTAGAGCCTGCAAGTTACTGATATGTATTAAGAGGATGTGGTATTATTGATTGCAGACATTTTTCGTTTGGGGAAGGTTTGTACAGCTATATTGAGGGTAAAGGTAGAGAATAAAAGGAGTAAGACATTACAAGGTTAGTCCCTTCCTATACACCAGATAAGATTCGGTCTGCTTCGGAAGGTGTCTCACGGTGTTTGAAGAAACCTTTAAATGGGGCTATATAGGAATTTGAATTATTTATGCCTAATTATTAGGTAAAACAAGACGCGAACTAAATTATTTTCCTTGTAGTTCACTTCTCTGCCACAGACGCCAAGGAGGGTGACCTTCGCTGCCCGCATTTTATCACTTTAAAAGCACGCATCATCAGCTCAAGACCATTGGTTTTAGTATGTGCGCTAAGCCCGACTAATCCATCTTTCACTTGTCCCCACCTCATATCGTACCACAATGTCTGAATGTGTTTTGACGAATGGCAATATCCCATTTTTGTTTCAAATGTGTGGAAGTGATATTTCAGTAGGGTCAATTACATTGTCTGTTTGTTGCAACAATCAAACACCCCCCTCCTTCGGAGGGCCAAGGTTAACCTATCATGTAGAGCATTACGTTTAGTATTTTAATTCTAATTGGTGGCTTTAGCGTGTAGCCGATACGGATGAAAAGAATTGGTAGCCAGCGCTTTCCAATTTATTCAAAGCCTTCATGCCGAGACTGCCCTATTACGTTCATAAAATATCACTTCCTTTCTTCGCGTAGCCATGCACATATATTTATTCACGCCTACCTATATGTATTATTATGGTTGAGTATTGGAGACGATTTCAAGTGTACTAAGAGCTGATAAGGGTGGCTTCTTATTCTCCAGCCCCAGAAACATTTTGATAATGGACATACCTCTTGTATTCATCTCAACATGCTTTCTTTATGTTAGTTTATTCACCGCTTTCTAATGCATTTAAAAACATCCCACAGCGCCTCCCTAAGAGGTATACTTGAAAACGTACATGAATCTTGCAGGAAGAAATTATAAACAACTATGTTAATTAATATGGCACAAAATAGGTATTAGTATCCGAGAGAGGTAATGGTTGCACACCACCAAATAAATTGCCATTGGTTTATGTACAAATGGCCCTAATTAAAACGTAAATTTCTCATTAACGAAGCGCCTTAGTTACTTATATTATGCATTGCCTTGGACTGCTAGACCTATGTATCCCATTCAGCAAGAAGAATCCATAATTTGACCACGGATTTTTTCGAGCTACTGAAGCGTAAAGACAACTGTGGCTTCAGGTCGAAATATTCCTATGGGATGTAAAATTAGTGCTGTCGGAAGAGTCACAGACTTTGTTATCTTGATATCGTGCTGATTTGTATCATTAAGGTGGGGTCTGCCATAAAAATCAAAATCTACATTTTAGGACATTATCTTGGTTTTATTTTGGAATATGGTAACATGTTGGACGACATTTAAATATATATAAAGTTCAAGGTAAAGGTCACCTCATTTGCATAATAATGGTCGTTTTATTTTGAATTTTGATACCATAATTCCCCAATGTTTTTCATATATAAAACATGTGTATTCAACAGATCTTTCTAGCTGCAATTGTAGTATAAAGTATGTCACAGGTCGTAACAGAGCCCTTTTTCCAAATTTTTTCGTGTAAAATACAGTTATTTCCCGCCAAATTTCAATTTTGCCCATTTTCGACCAAAATTGTCGCAAATTGAAAATTTAAAAAAAATAACATTTCATTAAATATTTACAAATTGCAAAAAAGGGCTCTGTTACGACCTGTAGAATAATGTTGCGCATATATCACCGAAAATTCTGACTTTCTATCATATTTCATTACCGAGAAAAACGTCGGGAAAGTTATGAAAAAGCATATTTTGAGAATCGCTTTTAAGTCTAGAAACACCTAATTTGCATATTATGCAAATGATTTTAAGCATCAATGCGAGTTTGAATGTCGTATCGCAAAGTACATGAATTTTAGGAAATATCGACGGTAATTGTAGGTTTTTCACATGTTCCTTTCGGAAGTTATGCAATTTTGAAGGGAAAATTGTTAAAAATAGCTGGGTGAAAAACAATAAAAAACAAAAGAAATTGAGACGTTACATTTCCTTTGTTATTTATTGTTTTTAGACTGACATTTGCGAAAATTGCCCAACTAAAATCAGCGATAACTTTGGAACCCGATGGCCGATTTGAACGGGATAAAAAGCATATTAAAGAGAAAATCCTGCTCTTTAAGGAGATTATAACTTGTAAAAAGCCCTTTTGGAAACATTATATGGCAGACCAAGACCTTAATCATAATTTCTAACACAAAATATGGCCCAGGAAGTTCCGCCATCTTACTTTTTTTTTTCTAAATACTCTTCGGCCAGAGGGTGCCAGACCAGATCCATTTAGTGGTGTCGAATCTACAGTGTTTTTATATTTTAACGCTCTCTCTCTCCGTTAAGATTCTACTTCTTTCATCATGGGGAAATGATGCTAGCTAAAATGTTTGCTCATTCTGGCATACTTGCAAATTACTTTGGAATTGTAAAATACATGTATACGTATACGTTATATATATATATACATACATCATAGAAATAAGATCGAGTTTGAGTGACAGACAGTTACAGCAAAAACACAGAATAAGGCTGAAACGATCACTGAATGAAATATGCAGAGACGAAGACAAACACCCAAATCTGCCTTATAGTCACACTAGTGTGTTCACTCTTACAATGATTAAATCTGACGTAAATAGAGAGTGTGCGGTAAGTTTGCTTAAAACGTCAAAATGCACGAAGCCAGATTGTGAATTCTACTTGGTATTCTATCACAGCTCAAAGCTTCAACTCCCAAGTTACACTTCAAATAACGACGAATGAAGCCCATAGTCTAGCACTTTAGATGATGCTTACGGTAAGTATAAGCACCATAATAGTCGAACATTAACTGACAACATTTGTTTTAAAATCGTTAATAGGAAGAGCTCAATACAAATCTTAAAATATTTAATGTATATGTATTTTATTTCAGAGTAGTTCATATTCGTCTCACGTCTCGTTGCAGACTTTGGTATCTGGGGCATTCCAAAACGCACTATACACAATGTCGACCTGTCGTATGTCGAAATCAATTGACTTGGAATTGTGACCCACATTCAACAAAGTGCAATTCTAACAATTGTTAAGTTACCAGCAGAACGAAAGAAATTCAAAGTGTTACAAATGCACTGTGATTCCTGATGTCGGAAATGATTTGTAATTCTGTTCCTATCAGAAGTTTCCCGCCATGAAAGCGTGCAGGGAACGATATATGCATGTAGATATACGCCAACCCATCAGTAAGCGACTGTGCTATGAGTAGCAAAGATATTTGAAACACATTACTGTATGAGGCAGGACTTCCATTCTTCTATTCACATGTTTTTACGTGGACCCTTTCATCTTGAGTATTTTTTTTGTTGTTGAAAACGTCGTCATTATTTAATAAGTAAGTAATATTTATTCCACCACATGCATGTACACTTATTTAAAGGGAGATGGCCCGATTTCTTAACATATTTTTTTCTTAACATAAATTGTATCTTTGGCCGGAATACCCCATATCTGAAGTTTTACAGCAATATTTCAATCCGTTTTAATGTGGGAGCTGAAAACGTCATTTTGTTAACCCCATAAAATACTGTGTATTGGTCGACCTACTTGGGGTACATTTTCACTCGTAACTACAAACATTATATGTAATCTCCATATGTTCTCATTTATCATTTGTTTGTTTGATTGATTGGTTCTAATTGTGAAAACCAGGTTTCTCGATTTGAAAGGCCATTTTAACTGGGTTACTTTAACTGGGTTATTTATTTATTTGGACTCGAAAACCTGGTTCAAGGTAACAAATGTAAAATCTGTCAACCCATATATTACATGCACCACTTTGATAAACTACGCCAGCATAGTCTCAAGGAAGTGTTTCCTATCCATGCATTGGTTTAGATCCATCCATTATTGATCAGTTCCATAGATCAAACAACGTTATAAAAGACAAGCCAATATATAAATATAACCAATATAACACATTCCACAAGATACACTTAAAAAATTGTTGAGTAAAAAATGTCACAGCTCTTAATGTTGAGTAAATCTTAGTCAAAGTTGAGTAAACCTTACACAAAGCTGAGTATATTTTACCCAACAATGACTAAGCTTTAGTCAACAATGAGTAAGGTTTACTCAACTTTGACTAAGATTTTACTCAACATTAAGAGCTGTGACTTTTTACTCAACATGAGTAAAATAATTTTTACAGTGTAGGGTTGAGAATTGTGGCTATATGGATTCAGATCTTAGAAATATATGAATCAAACCACATCAAGAAGACGTAGTGGCCTACTGTGAAAAATTCTTACAGGTTTTCAAAGTCAAATGTCGACTGTTTTTTTAAAAAAACAATCATCTATAAAATGTCAAATGTCCATATAGCTAGAATGTTTATAGCACATAGATATAGCACATATCAGATTATAATTATAGGCGCTTCATATGTCCACACGACGGAATAATTATCCAGTTAGCTGGATAAATTTTTCATTTAATAGAGAAATACAAAAATGTCGAAAAGTTATTTTACTTGTCGTAGTTGTAAAACAGCTTAGTTGAAAGCATTATCATAGAGCCCGGTCATAGAGCCACTGTTTTTGAGCATCTAACATGTTTAGTACTGTATTGTCAAACGATACACATGGATAGCGGGCTGCCGCACTGTTGAATAGTCGACGATTGAAACCACAGGAAGTTGCATTTTGCCCTTCTTAATATGGCTTCACTTCATTGTCCAAGTTGAAGGAATTTTGTATAACAATAGAACATATGTGTGGAATATGTGCACCAGCAGGTGTATGCATTATTTTTCCGCCACATTGAGAAGGGCAAAAAGCAACTTCCTGTTGTTTCAATCGGCGACTCAGACCCGCTATCCATGTGTAGAGGTCAGTGGATTTACCTATGCTACATTGGAATTACCTTTGCCTCATCAGCGTTATACTCTAATGGGCACAAGATTACATAACGATTTCTATTGTGTGGATATCTGTCTTTACTATTGACATTTGATTTATCTATGAGAATATTGATCTTGTTAAGTGGACATTTGCCCTGCTTTCGTTTCATTGTTTGGGGATTTGGTTTCTCTATTGCCATTTGAATTATCAAAGATTAGAATTGCTCTGATATTGCGAACATTTGATATGGAAACCTATATCGTCATCCAACCATTTGTACGTTAGAGCAGGATAACCAGACTGTGGAAATGTTGCTCAGTCCTGGATATACATTTATGCGGGCATGAAATTTTGCTTCGCTTGCACCAGACCGTTAAAAAAAGTACAGCATTTCATCTCAATATTTACATAGACTGTTTCACATGACAATTACAACAGCATTAAAATGCATATTCAATGCAGAGAACACCGCCCGTTTGGCCATCTGGTATCTTTGATATGGCGAAAACCATGTATAAATCACAGCTACAATAGCATTCTAACATGGCGGAAACATATCATAAGTACAATTCAAGGTACCCTGATATCAAAGAACTTCAGAATTTCTTAAGTAGTCTAGATGTTAATGATCGAGAAAGGCCATTATATATGTGACCCAACAAGGGACCTTTGCTGTATAGATTGATATAATTATTTTATATGAAATTAATAATGCTAATAATAACAACAGTTTGTTAATATATATCGTCGGCCGCGTCACATAGTGACGTATATCCGACTTCTTTTACTTTTTAAGAAATTTGGCATATGAGTTGTTTTGTGCTACTCCACAATATCACCAAGTATCAAACCACCATAGTGGCTTAATTAGTATAATATCAATTAATTAATTACTATTTAAGAATGAAACATTAAATTGTTCGCATCACATGACGTATTTGTCGAAAATCTATTGTGCGCAGGCCATAGCATCGTATCTGCATTTTGAATTTGTCGTTTTCACATAGTGACGTATGTGCGCAAAATGTTCACATAACGACATATTTGCGCGACGTATTTGTTATTTACAAGGGATTGATTATCAATAACCCATAATTTTCATTGAACATGATTTGAAGTTTGAGAAAGGCTAAGACAGTCAACATTGAATCCAATAATATATAAACTAAAATCAAAATAGAGATGTAATGGATCAATTACACTTTGGTCATTTTCTTTGTCAAACTCCATCAATCTTGAAACAGTGTACGTTTGCCACATACAACTACAAATTATTCACAAATTGGCAACCAAAGCAGTTTATCAACAATGCATTTTCCCCAAGATACCCATGCCTATATACAGAAATTGGTTGGAGTGGAATGCGTGAGAATTACGCGTTCAATGAACTTTTAACCAAGAGATTTGTTCCATATGCTATATACAATTGCCTAGCTTTTTGTCGTGTATATCGCGATGTAAGGAAAGATAAAAGCAAATGGGAGGAAAATTCGCCTTCTTTTTGTTTACGTTCTTTCCCTTCTTGTTTTTTGTCGACGTGTTTCTTTTTGCTAATTACCAATTATTAAGCCCACACATTGAACATCCATTAAAGTTCACTGCTTATCCAAATATCACCTAATCCCCAAGTGCTTGTGAGTGTTAAAGAAAGAAATTCCCTTGCGCGCCTACAGCTCACCACTAACCATATCTGCTGGGCTTCTTCCGTATCATATTACTTCATTTTCAACTGAGGCCTTGCAATAGATAATGTCCGTCTGTGTTTCAAATTAATGGTCATCTTTAAGGGTCAAATAATGCCCTAAATTAAAAAAAAATAGAATGGTGTCCAGGAGTGATGCAGATTGGTGTTACAACACACAGATTACTTTCCGAAGATGACTTGCTGATCCGAACCTCGGATTTCCAAGTAAATTCATTGTTGGTCATTCATAACTTCTATTTATATTATAAAATATACAAATATCATTATTGAGAGCAATATTAAAATAACGCCAAATAGGTAAAGTAAAATATCCACTGGGTATGTCAAATATCCACGTTGAAAAAATACGTCCATAAGGAAAATCAAATGTTACATAGGTATTTAAAATGTGCCGATGTTTTAAATTATCATGATTTGAGATGGTACTCTCACCTGATATTCTACTTTGCACATGATAGATATTATTAAAATCATTTTTTATTAGCAAGGTTTATTTATTTCCATTACAGGGCTTCTTTTTCTATTAAGGTTTGATATGGACAGATTAAGATATGAATACAAGATACAATATCATTCCACTCATCATGTCTGTGAATTCCTAATGTGTTTGGATATGAGTCTTTGAATTGCTGATGATATGAGGCGATCTTTTCTCATAAATGTTCAAAATGAAATGTTATACAGAATCTTTAGAAAATTTGAGGTAATGCGTTCACATGAAAATGTCCTGCTGCTATGTGAATGCAAAACAATGGTGCAAGGATTAAAGATGATCTTGACCCTACGGCCCCTTTAAACTCACCAATCACCCAAAAATTCATGAAAGGGCTCACATGACCGATTTTTATTGTCGCAGGACGTAGTCTCATCATTTTTACTCTGTAATTGCATAGATTTACTTCCAAACATTATATCAGAGTTGGTTTCATGATTTTTGTCATATGGTTTATGAGAAAAATGAATTATAATGAATTATTCAAAATTTCCAAAATGGCCGCCGTTACCATGGCAACGGAAGGAAAATGATAAATTTTGCTATTAAAATTTTTAATACTTGGTTGTCTTATCAATATAGCAATGTGTCATTGTATTCCCATACTTACTCTAAAAAATATGTTTGTTGAGTTTAAAGGGGCCTTAATGCAATAAATATATCATAGATGCGTTGTTCTTTTTATAAAACACATCTTATATACTTTCATGTGTTGAACAAAAATGAAAGAAATCGACTGAAAAATACGCGTTTTGTAAGCACACCCTTTTTTCTCCATTTCTATGAGATTTACACACATTACACTTGTGAGAATGTACAATATCATGATGCATTTGACAACTTAATAAAATTAATGTTACATTTTCTTGAAATTTCAACTACGGATTAATCAATGAATCTATTTATACCAATGTGCCAAACGATATGACAATTCCAAACAGCAATGCACCTGTTGCAGAACAAGAAAACAAGATCTTCCCATTGCTTAGGATATTGCTTAGTTTAGTCCCTTATTGGCATAGCTTGTATTAATTACCTGGATTACAGTAGTAGTGTTGAAAACCCTTTTCATTTACACACTAGGATAAATTGAGCGAGTTTTGTGTGAACATTCAATAAAGGAGATTATGGCTATCCATAGATCAATTAAACAAGATAGCAAGGGTCATAATTACTTTCATAATGCTATACCCCATATATCGTACATTAAAGCAATATCTGCTTAGCTGTATTAACAAAATTTGTCATATCTGGCTTATTTTTCAGTCGATTTCTTTCATTTTTCAACACTTGGAAGTATATTAGATTTGCTTTATTTAAACAACAACAACAAATCTATGATTCAGGGATTTGATCAAGGTCAAGGTCATCTGCAATCTTTGCACATTTTTGTTTATTCGCGTCGTAATCCTTAGAATGCACGTCATGTAACCCCCTCCCCCCCCCCCGCTTGACAATATTTTGAAAGTTTTGAATCCATTTCCCTATAGAAAACAGCTGAAAATTTCAAAGAAGTTGCAATTTTTGATATCATTCTAGTATAGATTTTAAGATAATGGCATTGAACAGCGGCATCGATATTTTGAACTGACGTGTACGCCTCATAGCTGCTTTCGACCAGGCCCGGAAGTCGAGGGCCGAGTTTCTACACAGAATCGAATTTAAAATTTTAAGATAATATTTTCAAATAATAGTTGGCATTATTACCTTTCCAACAAGTGAAAAGTGTGGTCTTTATACCAGATATAATTTGTATCCGATCTCCGTACTAAGTATGGATTACATGTAGAACGCAAAATAAACCTCGTTCAACACATCAATGGTCTGTCTGAGTACAAATCCATAGGAACAGACACTGACATATTGCAGAAAAAAATTAAAATAAAATCTCACATATTTTTCACAAACTTTTCAGTTTTGTGACTCATAGCTCAAATCGTCATGTGAGTGCAACAAAGTCGTATCTACATTTTCATGATTTTTAGAAGCATTTTTGTGTTTCATTCTTTGTGACTTTTCAAATGAAAATAATTCTTACACACGATGAATTTAAGAAGTAATTAGCTAATGAAGTTGGAGTAACTACACACGATTTACCGTGTAAATTTACCGTGCAGCAAAGTCATCTCTACACCTAATTAGGCCTAATTAGCCTAATAACTCTGCAATACATTGAGCCTTATACTTGAAATAGATGTTAAATTATGCGTATTCATTTGCTTTGTAAATTAACTAAGTACCGAGCGAAATATTGAGTGGAAAGAGGTCGTAACTACATTGTTTTGATATTTTTTTATTTTTTCGTATCTATAGTTACAATATTATAATATTATTTTGGAACCTTTGCTGTGAAAGCGTATCATCGTTGAACTGCAACGCTTTTGGAATTCTGAGAATTATAAGTCGTCCCAATAGAATGGGCACTTTTTTCTCTCGTGTCTCATGTTAATATAAAAATATAAGCTTACTTCTGAGACTACGACCTCATATTTGATGAGATGAAGTAGGGAGACGTGGAGGTCAAACGGGTCACCCACCTTTAAGGAAATGATCACACTTACTGGTGGTTTACAGACACTTACTGAATTAAACCTCGGCAGCAGAGATCAAGTTCGCTCATGCTCAACCTCTGTGGAAGATCGTTATATGGCACATCTTTCCAGGTGGACTTCTTTTAGTGAATATGAAATTATGAATATTGGAAACGGGAAATGGGAGGAATAAAAGGAAGGCAGGAAGCGTAAGAATAAGAACATGATGGCGACGACTAAAAGGTGATCAAGTATAAGACCAGGAGAAAGGATGGGATAAAGAAGATGAAGACCAACACCTGGACAACGAATGCATAAAGATGGAGAATACTCTCTAAATTTCTTAGATATAAAAAATAATCTAATTGAATTGCTATCAGGGACAAATCCAAGTTTAGATTCAAAATTTAAATCAAAATACATTGAAAAATAAATCTAATAGGTTAAAATTTTAATCAAAATTCAGATATGTCCTCTAGGGTTTTAATCTAAAATTTAGAGAGTAACCAAAGAGATACTACAGAGGTCGTCAATTAATATTATACATAGCAGGCTGTGTGCGAAATGATTAATACATGTATTGTAAATGGAGTACATTTTCGCTCATAACTTCCAAACCAAACATCATTTAGCCCTACGATTTCACAGGGTAAAGGAGCCAAAATAGTAGCTTTCTTTTGAAACCAAATTTTTAACCACTTCCGTTTTCAGCTCCAACAACATTACATACATCGCAATGTGAATTTGCCTATAAAAATAATTTCATTAAATAAAATTGAAAATTAAACAAAAGGAAATCCTTTTTTTTTTCTTAGGATCAATTGCATGTGTTATTATGTCTTGCCCAAACCTAAGGTATTTTCAAATCTGGTTATTTAATATCAAAAGAGAGCAGGTATTTCGATTTGTACATCATCCTCGTAGGCAGGCCCTCAAAGAGTTCAATAAGCGCGTAGTTTGCCCTCTAGTAAAATCACAGCATGAAAAAAAATATGAACGTATTTGTTTTCTTACTCTAAAGTAATATTCACTGGAAAACGAAGGCGGGGAAAAGCAAGAAATCTAACACTAAACACAATATTTTCTGCTTAATTTATCAAATTCAGAATCACAGAACGAAGGCGCACCCTCTAACAACAATTTTTAAAAATATCAAGTGGTTGCATCCCTCGAAGTTGTTCCAATAAGACCTTTAATAATTTCAATGAAATTGCCAGCGGTTTTTAAAGACAATTGAAAAAAAAAGAAGTATATTAAGACAAGGAGTTTCAATATGCCGCAAACCTTCCATAAAAGAGTTTTGGACACATGATATCACGACCCTTTGGCAGCAAATTTATTTTGGTACAAGTTGATACCTCGCTCACTCCATGTGTTGTACTACACACCAGCGGCGAGGGTAATTGAATACTTTCACGTGTATTGTATTGAAGGTGGCCTAGAAATTATGCCGAGTTATTCTACGCCTGTGTTGTCCTTTTTCCGATTTTCCCGCCAAGGAATACATGCATTATACCCCAACTTGCACACACAAACAAAATTATGTGTATGTGGTAGATATGTGTGGGGTGTACTTGTACGAGATGGAGTGTGCAAGAATAGAGAGAAAATGTTCGTGTTGCAAATAATTCTTTCTAGCGTCCTTTTTTTACCATAATCATTGTTAAGTTCGCAGACGCTGGGAATCTTGAATTTCGGAGAAGAGGTGGGCATCACATCCGACAGAATGGCTCGGTTGCAATGCAAATGCCCTATGTGCAAGCTTCAACCATTAACATTATCTAGAAACCTTCAAGTAACCACAGCGACGGCGTTTTCCATTCTACTTTTGACAAGTGTATGGTCAAAGACAAACAAACTAATTTCAAAATCTGAGACGGTGTTGCGAGTATTTATGAAGAACCTACTCCACTGGCAGGACTTTCCACAGAAAGTATAGTGAAGAAAAACTGCAATAATTGTTTTTATATCCCTCATTATGCTCAATGATTGTTTAAAAGTGCGTCACATGACCAACTTTTGCGAGAATGAGCGAAAGAAATATACCACTATTTCCTTCTGACGTCACAGGAAATAGGCGACTATTTCAATGTCATGGACAACGCTGATCTGAACTTGTTACTGTCGCAGTTTTATGCAGGTGTGACAGGAGATATAGTCGTCCGGGCTCACAGTCCGGGAACAATGGTGAACAATATGGCAATCGATTCAGTTGACTCTTCACGCAACATTAGTTTCACGCTTTATTCCGTTATCGTCTATGGAGCCCGGACTATGGTACCTTCCGGACTATGATTACTTTCACACGTGCACAGAAGGTTGAGCTGTACAGCTAAAAATCTATAAATGCAGTTAAAGAGACACTGGCACATTTGAAAAATAGTGCGCCCTCTATATTTTCAAAATTTATATTTTTTCATGGTTGTAAAGCTTTTATATACATTAGCCCTCACCTGAAATTATTAAGCCCAAATCAGCTCGCTTATGGGTGAACATAACGATTTTATAATTAATGTCGCCGGCGACATTAATTCAGCAGACGACGTGGAAATGGCGTGTAATACAAGAAAACACACGCTAGAGTTGATCCTCCCGGCATGCACCTTGTAATAAAAAAAATAAGTGGAAGACAAGCCATTGACATGTTTACATGAAATAATAATTGGTTTCGAAATCCACAAAATCTAGGAAAATTGGTCAAAAATCCAAAATGGCGGATATGCAATAAATGATCAGGGCCGAACTCTTTGTGCTTTTTTAGTGTTTTTTAAAGATCTATGTCTTGTCTTGATTAATTTTCACCATAGCATCTTATTAAAAAAAATACAAGGCATTCTTGGGAGCATTTTTGTTCACTTAATTGAATTAAATTGAATTAAATCATACGTTGGTGACATTTTGGTTTCCAAAATTAGTTTCCCTTTAGTCATCCGTAATATAAGACACAATCGTCCGTTTTTTTTGGTTTAAATCGGTAGTTCAATATTGCATTTTTTTTACAATTTTTCAGTAATGATTTATTATCCACTGGTATTAGCGCGTAAAGGTAAAAGCTAGAAATATTGTGAGTTGTTTTTTTTAACATAGGCGTAAGAAAATTGGTGACACAATCGTTTGCCAATACATACGAAACTAATGATCTAGCATGCAATAGGTGGTTGAACCTCCAAATCTGAACACTTCTACAATGAGTAAGTTTTGTATCAAACCACAGAGAAAATGCCACCACGGAAGTTTCTAACATTCAAGGTGGCATTATACATGCATGGCAGATCAATCAATAGAGGTCTTCCACCTTTCGGATTAGCGGCCATCTTGCCGGGAATGGCAAAGTCCATTCCAAGTTTTTGGAGACTTTCTAAATCTAAAGAACGACATGCATGTTGGATATGTATACATGAAAGTATGGGTCACACTTTTAATAGCACAATTACTTTGAGGTCGGGTATTAAATTGATCTGCATGACGAATACGACGGGAACTAACACCTTTTGTTATAGGTTATGCATGAGTGAGGTGAAATACCTCTATTCTCCTTGAAACCTTGCTCATGTGCATACAATTCTAATTTCTCCAAACAAAAAATAATCTTTTTGCCATTTTTTTACTATTTTTTGTAATATATTTGATGTTATTTGTGCTTTGTTCTCCCTTGAATGGGGTCTGATATGGACCCATGTTTTTCGTGGGTTTTACTCTTTACTTCTTTTCTAGAGTTGCAAATAAAAGATGATATTATATACTTATATAGTAATCACAAAGCTGACAGAAATGCTTGAAACAACCAATGCAAGGCAACTGAGCGGGCTTATGAAGCTGTGGATATACAGTAAAGCTATTGTACTTAAACTGACATGGGAATTCAACATCTATAACTTCCCAATTTCCTACATCGAAAGTCTGGAAGTTACTTGCACCAAATACCTGCAGCATTGCAGGTATAAGCAGATGTATACCACCTCCAGTGGTCTGTACAGGAGCAGGAAGCACTGCGGTCTGCAACTGAAAATGCTAACCACTTCAGTCAAATGTATGCAAGTAACTAAGTACCATCTAAACAGGCACTCTAAAGATGGACGTACGCAGACACTCTACAGAAATTGCAAGGAAAGTAAAAAGACAAAGGCCAGATGGAATGCTGTAAAAGAATTAGAACAGAAAGAACGCCATCTAATTCTGAATGAAATGGCTAGAAGTCAGACGGACAGAGCCGGTCTTGGTTACAAAGAGAACCAGCAGCTGATCAGACACACGAGTCGTCAAGAACAAAGGAAATGCCTCACCAGACTAGTAAAAGATGTAGATGTGGAAGACATATTGGTCTACTTTTACGGATATGTAGTGGTTGAATTGGGAGTCAGTCATGTAGGTCGACGCCTCCTGGAAGAAACAGGACGCCAGAGCTGCTGTCTTTCAACATCAACGCAATTCATGATCAACTTCCCTCCCCTGCCAATCTCAACCTGTGGGGCAAGACCAAACTAGGACTCTGCCAATTATGCCATCATCGTCATTGCACATTGTTCCATATCCTCAATGGTTGTAGCTACTCATTACAAAGCGGAAGATACAACTGGCGCCATGACCAAACACTAAAAGCAATCGCCACAGGTCTGGCACCATACGTCGTAGAGGCAAACCAGAAAAAAAGTCATCACACCTGAGAATATGAATTCCATCTCTAGAGTAGCCTTTCGCATAGCTGATTGTACAACCTATCGAAATCCAGTCTTACCAATGCCAAAGACATAACCAACCCACATCTGATGGATGAGGAACACAAACAAATAGTGTTCCCTCCAGAAATCACTGAGACAGCTAAGAGACCAGATATCACCATCCTCTCTACCAAAACAAAGACGATGATCATCATACTGAGAGCTGACGGTCCCTATGAAGGAGAACCTATCTAATGCACATGCTAGAAAGAAGTGCAAATACCAAGATCTAGTGGCTGACTGTGAAAACAGATAACGGGCTAATACTATATACTTTCCAATATCAGTAGGAAGCAGAGATTTCTGCAATAGTACATCAGTCAACAAATGCATTGCATCCTTGGACATTCCTAAAGTAAAGAGGAAGGCTATAACTGATACAACAGCCAAAATAGCACTCAGCAATACGCTCTGAGGAAGTGGGATGGTTGAGCGCTCACGAATTATTATTATTATTATTTCAGTTTATTAAATTCGCATATGGTGATCCGCAGATCAAATTACATGGAATTGCACATTAAAAATACACATATAATCAAGAATTCGTAAAACATTAAAACATTACCAAAGATCTCTATTAAATATATTGCACATTATTCACAAACACTCCAAACGTTAAAACTTATTAAACATACTAAAGAGAACAAAACACCACTATCAATAAAAAGGCAAGGAAAACCACATAGCAAGGCATGAAGGATGATCCAGGAAAATTAATTATTTAATAAATTCACAAAATATGGAATGGGGCTCTTCTGAAAACGATCCGTTCTGCATGCAAGTTGAGTAATTTTATTAGCATTACGACCGTGAGACTGAATTCTAGTAGGGGGAAGGAGCTTACTTGTTCTTGATGATTTAGGAAGCTTTTCAGCCATCCTAAGCGAATGGTTCTCCCTCCTGACAGATAGAGGGTCAAGGTCACATTTATCGAGAGCATCAGAATATGAAGTGAAATTCCTTCCAAGGATGATCCTACATGTCCGCCTTTGGAGTTGTTCTAAGGTTTTAACCCGCCAAAGTCTGGTCCAACGTCCACAGACCTCAGAACACACTAATCTACACAAAGGAATGCTGCGTAAGGTGAATTTTCCCTACTAAGTCATCTTCAAAGAGAGAGATATAACAGGAGTGCTTATCTTAAAACGGATAAATGTAGGCTCCGAAGGTGACAGCGCTGGTGTTCTACCAATTAACTATTCCCGTCCTTGACGTGATAGTTCATACTATATAAAAGTTAATATGAATATAATAAAACATAGACTTTCAATATGTTTCAAAGATATTAGAACAGAGTTATTACGACAAACACGGTCCAGTGAAGATGAAAAAAGGAGTGAAGAAAAATATAGATTGTCGAAAAATAGAAGAAACAGGTGTGTAAAGTGTCATGTTTATACCTGATAATTCACCTTTATTTAAAATGGATTAAATTGTCAACGAATGACATTTAACCCGCATTTAACGATTTTGTCCTGGCCTCCACAGAGCAAGTCGCCGAGAGGCGCTGAGCTATTAAATACACTTAATTCTAAAACATTAACAATACAGAGATAAAGGCAACGGTACATTCACGTAGTTAATTGAAATTAACATGTTGAACTAATATGACTCTCACATATGTCTCTGAGGAGAGAATGCATACTGCAAACCAGGAGACAATTCATTGATCTTTACATGACTTCTGGGACCTATTTCAAGCTAGTGTGGACAGTTGTGAAAAAAGGAGTAAACCCTGGTATTTGTTGTTAAAAACCAAAGAAAGGACATGTTTAGCCGACTGACATACGTGAATGAAATTAATGACATGTTAAGTCATGTATAGTAAGTTGAATTGGTACAACGCCTGCTCGTATGAACTTCATGAAGTTACAGTATACCAGCTAGAAGCACATTAGCAATGTTCACCGTCAACAATTTTCCACTTGTCAGACGAACAACGTTAAGCATCCTAGAATGATGATTGGCGGGGGAGAAATACCTATTCATTAATCTCATGACATTGGAATAAATTTGCACAATATATTGCTTCGTCATGTGTTTGCTCGACGATAGACTGCAGCATTATAAGTAGACACTACTCTGCGGTATTGTTAATATAATACTATGACTCGCCGAAACTTGCCCCTACAGGATGTCCCAAAAAATGTTAATGTTAAACACTGGAACAATGTCATTGTAAATAACTAAAGTACGTATGGGTGTTTATTGGTATGCTCTTAAGCTAACTAAATAAGCTTTTTATTTGCCAGTTTTTTCATTCAATGCGATATGAGAACAAAAGATATGTTTCGTCAAAAAGGAGAGTAGACAAATTCGGATTGGTCCGATTTGCAGGTACCTTTGTAAGATTGTGTGAAACATGATTTTGTTAACATAACTTAAATTGGGCTATGGATTGTGCTATGTGTGATTAGGAGTGACCTAGTTAAGATATTAACAATCCATTTTGAACTTTATTATTGTCATTAAGTGTGATCAGGTCTTTAGATCAGAGACAATACTTTTTTTAAATACAATCAGTCAGTTCACCTTCATTAGCAGAGTTAGCCCAATCCAATCGCTCACAAAATACAAGAAGGTTAAACAAAACAAATTTTAAAACCAAAACAATAAGGACACTTCTTTATGGGGTCCCCAAAATGGTATGATTCTATAGGCAGTATATACAACCAAAAAAACACGAAAGTAAACAAAAAAGAAAGAGAAACTTTGATAATAAGCAATGACATGATAATTAAGCAAGGCAGAATTGGAAAATTAAAGACACCAGTGGCAGGCCATATACGATCCACGGACCAGAACAGCAAGACCTCAAGCCAACCATTTCTATTTTTAGAAGAGCAGTTGTGGGTAGATCCAACGATGACCGTTTGGTATTAAAACACGGTGGCAGGAGGACTCGCGAGGTCTTTCTTAATAGAAAAAAACACGCAAAATCATTTGTTTTCTTTTAAGATGGAAAAGGAAGAAGATGTGCTATGAGCCAAGTGTATTCATGTAGCATCATGCATTCCAGGGTCTTAGGCAGAAATCGGACCAAGTTGATTTGCCCTCTCATAATTGGATGAAGCATATCTTTTGTTTTTTACGTATCGATTGGAATGAAATAAATGGCATATGAAAGCTTATTTACTGGCTTTAAAGAGATATATCAAACAACGACCAATGCGTACTTTTTATTTGATCCAAAATGTGTCGTTCTGAGTGTAACATTTTTTGGGACAGTGTATTCTCCTAGCAGTTTGCATACGCTTTTGTCATAGGCATATTCTAGAGGTTTAATAACATTTTAATAATATGTACCTTTAATCAAAATAGTCCAGAAAATTGGGTTTGACCTGGAACAAATGCTATAAAGTTTTTTTTGCAAAATGCATTTGCTTAATGTACCTAAAATGATATCTAAAAGCCGAGGAAATCAAAGTTTTATGAAAATATGCATATTTGCAAAATTCAAAATGGCCCGCACATTATGATAGATTTGTGTGAACTCTGGAGGTTTGAGACTCGTAGCCAAATAATTTCGGTATCTTACCCATCGTTTTCAAGGTCGTGATAGCCTTGATCATGGCGTCTGCCAAGGAACCAAAACAAATGTTTAATTTTCACACTGTACGAATGCATAATTAACATTGATTCTCATAATTATTGGAACCTTGTGTTTTCCGGTATGAAATCAGTGCTTTAGTATGTTTAGGGCTCCCCCCTGTCTAGAGAAAGATTATAAACAAATAGAAAAAAAATTGGTTACACTGCCTGGTGGTTGGTTGTCCCACCACGGGCTGGTACAGGTTCATACGAGTCTAAGTATATAAAAACCACAACACGCTGTGTGGTCAGGTTGTGCAGTGATTGTGCTAATCAGAGCGACAGCCTTGATCAAATTGCTTGTGGTTTTTTTAATATTCCCTGTACAAAACTCCGATAAAATTTTTGCAAGCAGACGAAAAAGTCTGACAGGATGTACAAGGCGCTCAGCTGAGTTGAACTATGAAAATCACTAGCGGAAGCATGGAAACATAGGCCAGGTGAATTTGGGGACCTCAAATTGTGTTTAAGAGAGTGAATTCTTGCCATTTTTTTTTTTTTAGTTTAGGGAGGGGATATGCTCCACTACTTATATATGAGGGACATTCTCTATTCAGCGTGTGAAACCAATAAGTGTGAAAGTTGGTTTAGAGCGCCCCGGGGGGATCAGTCTTCATAGACAAGGGGGTATCACCCGTGTCCAAAGAATCCACGTAAAAAGGGTAGTTTTTTCAGGATCAGGTACATTACGTACGTAATGTGAAAAGGGTCTAAAAAATCACCCAAAATCAAGAAAAAGGGTTATTACATTCTTTTTCTAAATGAGGACTTAAGCATTTTCGGGTCCATATTCATTTCCGCATAAAACAAAATTTAAACGTGGTCCGGGAAGTTGTAGGTCTGTATTGCCTTCAAATATGTGCTTTCAAATCCCTTCAAGTTCCAAACCCGTACACATGATTTTAGTACAGGCCTATATTGGTTTAAGATTGAGAAATGACGACCCCTTTGGTGATTCGCCTGATTATCGCTCATACAAAAATTGTTTATATCACTTACCCATGAAAAAGGGGACAATGTGTAGCAATTTTTTAAAACTCCAAATTTAGTTCAAAGGTCAGTAAATTATAGGTTTATAATTTTCTTAAAATAAACTTTTGGGACCATAATTTGGTGATGCAAATTGCGCGGATTCGGCAATTTTCAGGGACAATGGCGATTTATCGCTGCGCTGCAAATAAGGGGCCGAAAATACAAACGTTTCTAATGCGGAATTCTCCCGGACCTTTAGACCATATGAAATAGTCTTGAAACTGAAATACCTCAAGGTTTTCCGCGACCAACCACGTGCCGCTTACGAACTATCCATGAACACCTTTAATTTATGCGATTAATTCAAAGAAAACATACATGCGTATGAATATAGTTTACTGTTTATACCGTCGAACATTGGGCCTATAGCATTTTAAAAAAATTAAAGTGTGTTTTTTATCAATAATTTGCATGAGACAGAAACGAAAATGTATTTCGAAAGCAAACATTGTTGCATGGGTTCTAGCGATTCGAGATCGAGGAAGAAGAGAGACCCCCATCACGGCGCCCAATATATGATGACTCTCTGCGAAACTGTAACCATCAGTTGTTCAGTTAATTTTTATAAGCCCATTGATCAGACCCTATATTTTGCTATAGTGAATCTAGTTACAAATTTAAGGATTATTCTATCAAATTCGCATGAAAATGTGCGGTTTGGAAAGAGAAGATTGCATGTAGCGCAATCGCCGCTAAGCGGCCATATCATCGAGCTAGTCGCCCCCCCCTGCCGCCGTCCTGTGAATTGTTGGATACGCCCCTGGCTAAAATCATTTCCCCTGGTAAATACCTTTCCCGGATACATGCTGAAAAATTACTTTCCCCAGAATTTTCTGAATGACACCAAAAGCTAGACAAGCCTCTCTGGTGTACCAAAAGAACATGGTTTGGGTTTTTACGTCATAAAGGGAATAATAGCATCAGTGAACTTGCTTAGGGTAGGGAGAAAGACTAAATACTTGTTAAGGGTAGCAAACCCCTGACGACAGCTACTGAGACTATTTCGGGGCGCAAATTCCATCAGACGGGTGTAGGGTAGCTAAACCTGCGAATGCTGTTACGTGTTTAGGGGTGAAAAGTCAAGCTTCGAAAATACGTACTTAGGGTGCTTTTTGTGATTGCTTGAACAAGGTGATACCCCATTACCCCATTGTCATTGAGGTGGCCCCCCCCGGGAGGCGACTTGAACAAGGTAGGTCTGTGAACACAATTATAACAGTACTAATAGCATAGGATGTTGGGTTCAGGCTTTAATTCTCATAAATCCAAAATGGCCGCCATTTTGATTAGATTTTTTTGTCCACATCTCGAATCTAAGTCACCAAGGATGTCGTATATTGTGTCTATAAACATAATTCTGTGATCAATTATTGCATGTGAATTGTATAATGTGAATGATGAGACCCCATTCGTCCCTTAAATAGCCTAAATTCAAAAATGGACCAAGACCAAGACAAGCCAATGGTGATAATTGTGACAATAATGATACATCCTAAGATTAGTGGCAATTTAACCTGCCCAATATTATGGCACAAAATTAGTAAGAATCAAAAAACAATCTCACTCACCTGAAAAACAAGATTTATTGTCCGTTTTAAGTACCAGTCGTAACCATCGACTCATATAGTCTTGCTAAGGATCAAGTTTCAAGCCGTGAAGAATATTGACACCATGTGAACACATAATTTAAGGGCGGATTACCCTATTTAAGTATTTAAAGTTTCATCTGGATAGAATGGCCTTTAACCCCAACCACCCACCTGTAAGTTTCGCGCCGATATTAAACCCATTTTGATGTGCGATATGAAAATGCGGTTTTGTAAGCTCATAGAGTACTGTGTAAAAATCACATATTCGTTATAAATTCAAACCAAATATAATTTTAGCCCCAAGATTTCAAAGCGTAATATGAGAAAACAGTAGCTTTCTACATTACCCCAACTTTGACCACTTCCTGTAAAATCTAGGGTTCTGGGGGACGAGGCTATTAGTGATCGGACCAGGGCTCTTTAATCTAATCTACCTATAGCAAACCTTATGCAATAATTATGGGATTGCTTAACCTTCGTATAATCAGGTTATTTTGTAAACATTAAGGGGGTTGATGTAAACCCCATAATAGAAACCCCTTGAACTTGGTTTCTGTGCATCAATGGAATGTTCTTTCTATCCATTGGGCAGTGATCCCAAAATAAGTAACAAAATTCCCAGCATCTTGGCTTAAGACGTCTTCATAATGCACGGCGCCCTTGCACAATTTGGTTGTTTGTTGAATGATGTGATGTGAAAATCAGTTTTGTGTTGAACAGGTGTAGGACAATTTTAATTTTTGGGGCGCAAATAACCTAAATATAACTAATAATAAAAATGAAAGATTGTATATAAAATGAAACTTTGTTTTAAGAGCACATATATGGGTGTAACAATTTACAAGTAAAGTATAGGAGGATTCACCAATCCCCTCAACTTTACCGGCTTACCCTTCCCCAGGTAAGGTGGTGGGTCAGAATTTTTTCATAAAAGTGCTCAAAAGATATAAAAAAATACCTAAAAAACATTTGCGGGACATAATCACACACTTTTTTTGCACCAGGAGAAAACTCGTGAAGGAGTGCAACATACCCCAATTCCTCCCTAGCATTTTTAAATATAAATCTTAAAACATGTGTACTAATTTTTCAAATTTAAAAGTACAAAAATAGTTTGCGAACATATGCTTGAAATCTGTGGGGGCAATATGGTTGAGTTCCTTAAGTGCAGTACCATTAAGCAAAAAAATAACTTTTAAAGGTTAGTTAGCTCTGTACTTATATCTGTTCATTTTTGCACCCATATACCGATAGTCACTATTTTTTATACAATGTTTGGGTATCTATAACGGTAGGAGGGTTATGGTTTGCGTTTGCAGGATAATCACATAAGGGAAAACATGTAGAGATACAGGCCAACCTCTTCAGCAATCGTTAAGGGTGTTTAAAAATTCAGGGACTGTTGAGATAGGTAAATTTTTTTCATTCCTCTTTAAAATTATATCACTTTAAAAATACATTGGTTGGTGGTTGAAGAATTTTGGGGATATTATGGTTTACCGCAGCAATGAAAAATAAAACTGCAAAAATATTAAAAACATGACAAAAAAATCACTTTTTTATCATTTTTGGAAAATTTGACAGTCTCATGACAACATTTAAGTTAAAGTATATCAATAAGTGAAAAATATTGTGGCATTGCTAATAGAAGTTGTCCAGTTCAGTCAAAAAGTCTTTTATGAGTCAGTCTACCAGGTAAGTTGATATTGAACAAAAATGAAAATTAAATTCTTGAAAATTTAAAAAAACCTATATATATGCTGTAACCTATACTAAAAAATCGTAGTCTACTTCTCCTGGTATCAATCATTTAAGATAGAAGTCATGCTTCCATCAAAAACCATCCCAAAAAAGGGCAAAGAGTAGCAGTGACACCCTCGAAGGGATTAGAATGGAGGGAATGACCTGAAAATCACCCAAAAATAACAGAGTAAAAAGAATTTTTTGTGGTATCAGTTAAGACGAACGGACTCAGATTTTCCGGAGGGCGCCAATAAATTTTCAAAACAAATCCATGTTTTGCATAAAAATAATGATTGTCATCTAATCCTGTGTTGAAATAACTAAGCTTAAATCGAAGTCATTATAGAAAATCACAAACTTTGTTATAAAATTCCGAACCGGATGTTTGTTATACACGGTATCATATGACACTGTAGACTGTGCATAAATGTTTATGCATGAAAAACAAAAAATCGATTTCATCTCTGAAACTTTGGAATTACGCATTGTGGAGGACGTATTTTTTGGTTCTAAATGTTTGTTTTAATTACTAAAAATATCAAAGCAGAAACGGAACATGCATGGACTACACTCGTCTATACTAAGCCGTGTCTGGAATAATAGCAGCCAGCACATGTAGAAAACTATAACAGCTGAAAAAGCTTTCCCGGATCTTATAGCCAGTGGAGGAGAACGTTCATATTCCGAGGTTCAGAAAAGATTTCAGTAAGTCCTTTACTTTTTGGCAAATGAAAGCCAGTGAGCTCACGTAAGCCTGTAATGTTGTTTTTCTTCCGATTGTGTCATTTTTAGTATAGAACGTCCTAAGATGTTTCTTTTGTTTGTATTTGCAAAATTCACAAGAAGTTTTGAATTCACAAATTAAATATTAAAAATAGATAGTTTTCAGCAGTTGGAGTCCTGTGTCTTTGAATGGCAACTTAAATCATCATGTTCTTTGATAACATAACATGGACAACCAGAAACAAATTTCAACATAACTCATTTCAAGAAAGTCAACAAATGGCAGCCATTCTTAGTTTATTACAATAAACCTAACCACTCATCTCATATGCTATTAGTGTTCCTTTTAAGTTTCTAGACCCCAAAAAATGGGAGAAACACACAACATTACATCTCTACGACCCTCGGACCTTAGTTATGCCAGAAGTCTTTGAAATGCGGCCATTTTGAATTTATGCAATAGACCATATATTCCTGCAACCCGGATTTTCTCGGACTTTTAGTATGTCATTTGGGGTACTGCAAAATGCATTGTGAATAAAACCTTGATAGCATTAGTTTCTAGGTTAACACCAAAAATTACATTATCTTTCCTGGCCTAACCACCATAAAAGAACTCTAAGTAATCACTTTTTATTTATGACTATATATGAATAGCTTATCCTTACGCCATTCCCCTATAGCGGTTTGCATAACAATAGTACACTCTGTCCTGTGGCATATTCTTGATGTATAGTGTAATACAATATATCAAAACAAATATGTATAGGACAGCGGAGTTGTGCAGAAATTGTGCATTGATATAAACTGTGAATTTAGCAGCAGAGTTGAGGGTATATCAAAGAAAGATTTTTCTCGGGCCACTTCTTATTGACCAGGGGCGATCATTCCGGGTCCCCCAAACATTCACAAAAAGCCCCTAAATACGTATTTTGCAAGTTTTCACACCTTAAACAAGTATCATAGCGCAATAAGCTATACCTAAATAGTACGTGCTGGAATGAAATTGGTATGGTGCAATTATTACCCTTTAACGAAGTAAAAAAAGCACAGAACCGTAAGCCTTTTTAAACCAGTTTCACCCCTAGGTCTATAATACAAAGACTACTATCTTCAGTGTAATTGTTCACTTCACCGACCATATAACGGCGTGTCAGAACTTTGAGCTCGCTGTAAATCAGAAAATATCAAGGAAAGTTACTGTTTCAAACCAGGGAAATAACCGGGAAGTTAAGGTTTTCAACCAGATGTTGGAAACTACCGCATCGGACCAGACCCTCAATCTAATTTTCTCTATATAGATACTGGTCATGGGATTCTAGCTGTTTACATCAGCACAATCGTGTTGAAATATATATCAAATGATAGTCTGGTTACAGAATTCCAAATACGCTGAAAATAGCCAAACAGTCCAATTTATGTGTACAGAGGAACAAAAATAAAGTTGCTCCCGCTTTGTTAGAATGTCTGAAATTATTCATATTGGCAAATGATTAAATAAAGAATATTTTTACTATCCGACATGTTTTTTTTTTCACGATAGAGGATACAAGCTACTAGCCACTCAATGTGTATTGGATTGCAAAAATTTCTGACCTATTTTGGCCACATGAATGTTTCCCACAATGGTGTTATAAGGCACTTTGGGCTTGTCAATTTTGAGTAACGTAACGTTTTACAGTGTTTGACATTTTGACTATTTTCGCTTATACTCCTCAACTCTCAACTCCAACACCAAAAACATATCCTTTCCCCCGTAAAAAAAACCAGGAACAAACATATACAAATTTTGATCATTATAACTTTTCAACAATTGTAAGCTTTTCTCAGACCGTCTATTGTCCCCCGCCGTGAAACATGAGGAGACTGCGACACCTATAGAGAGCGCATGTTTTTATGTGCATTCATTTTAACTGCACTGCACTGCCCTTAAGTGTCCATCCAATCGGTTGAAATAATAGCAAAGTGATTGTCTGGTTAAAAGATTCCAAAAATACGGCTGAAAATGCCAAAAGTCCAATTTATGGTGTGTACAGATGTAACACAAAAATAAAGTTGGCCTCCCACTTTGTTAAGAATGTCGAAATATTCATATTGGCAAAGATGATGAATATAAAGAATACTATACGACATGTTTTGTTTCCACGATAGAGGATAAAGGCGACTAGCCACTCAATGTGTATTGGATTGCAAAAACTTCTGACCTTATTTGGTCCACATCAAATGTTTCCATGTGTATAGCACTTTGCGTCAATTTTTAACAAAGTCGAGTAACGTACGTTTTACAGATGTTTGACATTTTGACTTTTTAGCATTGAGATTCTCACTCCAACCCATGCTCGTTTTAAAAAACAGGAACAAACGATACAAATTTGAATCATTATCACTTTTCAAACAAATAATGTAAGCTTTTCTCAGACCGTCAGGTCCGCCGCCGTGAACATGAGGAGATTCGATCCTATAGCCATTTTGTATGTGCCATTATTTTACTGCCACTGCCATTAAGGTCCAATTGTACTTCATGCTCTTTAAACGCAGTGAAAAAGGATGAAAAAATGATGACTCAAACAAAAAGCAGAGTAATGCAATTGAGTGTGTTTAATACGCATTGCAGTGCATATGAATGGAGCTGCATGGACCGTAACTCGCTGATATTTCACGATATCAAATGCAACATTTGCCCCAAATTTTGTCCCAAAATCTGCTCTGCTATTTGTAAGAGCCGTAAAATGCCATATGTGCTGCGTAGAGGCGCATCATCAACTACGACTCAGCTCCATAGGTACGACCATTCCGCATTTAGCACTGTTCCACTCTAAATTAAGCCCTCTTGCAGTTTGACAGCAAAAAGTATAGGCGGAAAAGTGGGCCGTTGGTCACTTTGAAGAAACGCCTGTTTAACATCGCTGTCACATCAAATTTGTCCCCACATAAGTCATTCACTTTACTTCTGTATGTTTAATCGCTCGCGCTCGGTAGCTAGGTCTGTGGTGGCGAATTCAGGTTTTATATAGTTGACGGATCAGTAATGTTAGGCATTGCTATAATTCACAAACATCATGTTATTTGATCCCAGCTTCAAATCCTTCCCTATTTTACATAATTTTCAGCTACCTCCAATTACACTTCCTAAACAACTAATTCTTCATACAAACTACCATTCCTTTCACTGTTACGCAGTACCACAAACGTACGAGGTACGAAATGCGGTAATACATTTCCCTTTGGATCAATACAGTTTATTTACTTACTGATAATTATTACATATTGAACGACCTACATACGTGTGTGAAAATTTCACCCAGTCGCATCTTGCAATCACAGATGTAGTTCAAAGGGTAATTTATAAATAACGTAATCCCAGGGCTATGCAAACACAAAAGGAATCCCAGGGAAGGCGGTAATAAAAACAATGAGCATGTGCATTTGAAATAAATAATTATGCAAAAGACTAGTAACCACTGTCTGCTATGTGGATAAGCCAGAGCCAGCTGCAAAACAAAGATAATAAATTTAATCTATTAATAATAGAAATCAAATGAGGGAAAGTTACAAATTTCATTCCGACTAATAATCTGCAAAAGATAGTTCGATCGCGCTTAAAGCAATAATAACACATTTTTAAAGAGCACCCCCAATTTTCAAATTTGTGAGACTAATGAACAGTTGTCTTGGTAATTGTCTGGAAAATTATACTACCTGAGAACGGTTATGTGCAAAAGTGTGCATGCGTCATAAAAGACGAATTTGTTTTTTGTTTTTGGTTTCCCAGATCCTAACCGCAGCGCTGGAAACGTCATATTTCTGTTTGTCCATTATAAAATACATGTAGACAATCTCACGCAAATGATCTAATTGACTTGCGTGAACCAACGTAACAGCGAATGGATGAACGTACATGGCGCTATTTCCCGTCTATTTCGTATTGTAATGACGTTGTCAGCAGATTCCAATATCATTCTAATTACTTAATTCTTTCTTATGAGAGACAGAAGTTAGAAAATTACCCCTCACAGGTATAGTTTACTAGCCAATTACCAATGCAACTGTGCAAAAATCTCATTTAAAAAACATGGGGTGCTTTTATTGCTTTAATGGATCATGAAACAATTAAGGTTGAAGAATAGATCACGTGTGCGCTGGGTCAACGACCTTTTTAATACTGCATCAGCTCATTTTAATTCAGAATAGCTTCCTTAGTTTAGTGCAAGAAGGTTGCACTAAAGTGCACTCAGTTGCACTAAAGTTGAAAGTTCTGACCTAAAACAAATTGCAACAGAAACAATTTTTGTGTTATCATACTTCTAAATTGTCATAGAATAATGTGTCAAAAGTCTAGAAAAATCAACAATGGGGATCATGTAAAAAATACATGTAGAAGGGGAAATTTTGTACAGGGGTCAAAAGTAAAACAAATCTAATTGTTTTGAAACCTACAAGGACATGAGGATTTAAAAAAAGTATAGTTTGGTCATATCTACGGTCATTAGTTTCAGGATTATAGGGGCTCATGGCGGTTCAAGGTCATCCGGGGTAATTCTTTCGGAGTGTTCCGATTTTGTCGAAACTAGTCTCAGATTGTTTGTCTGGTCATATCCTATAAGAGGAAATGCATACTTTCTCTGCATTTTACATTTTAGTATGTGTATATGATATGGAAGCATTAATGACCCCATAGGATATGTAGACCATTCTTGCATTTTGACCTCTAATGTATATTCTCAAAACTATGCACTCCCTATCCGAAACAAAACTAATTTATTTAGTATTTATAAATTTCAATTCATTAATTTTATCTACTAAAGCAATTCGTGGCGCAATTTGCAGAATGGTGGATAATATATTAATTTAGAAGTAATTTCAAACACATTTAAAAAAAATACAATGCTAATATTGAAAATTCAGGAGAATATCAATTAAGAGCGGATTTTAAATTATTTAAAAAAGTGGATTTTGGTCTCTGTAAAATAAAGTAGGATTTTTCCACCATTAATCAATCTTTGAGAAATTGGCCCTAATAGTGCACCAGGTCCTATACTTAGATCGAGTGCAACAATTACCACTCTATCTGCGCCCTTAAGCAGCAATAATGAATGAAGTGCATTCAGTGTTGTATCCAGCACAATCCCACCTCCCCACCCCTGAAATGAAATTACGAAAATGAAGCGAACATTGAAACGAAGCCCCTGTCACGCATCATCTAACTGAAATGACAGCTTACGGCGTGGAATTTATTAAGCAAACTTGTTAACCCATCCAAGTATAATGGCATTTGGAATGACTATGTTTTATGGATTACAGTTCTGCATGACAACATCGTACTTGAGTAAATGTGTGGTTGCTTTTACTGATTATGAAATGAAAGGGAGAACTAACCTTTCATCCAAGCTTCAAAGGGGGATGACCCGATTTAAGTCTATAAATTTTTCATTCTTGATAGAATGGCCTTCACCCCAAAACCCCATCTGTAAAGTTTCGCACCGATATTTCAACCCGTTTTGAAGCTAAAAAGGTGATTTTGTAACCCCAATAGAGCACTGTGTAAAATGAATATTGGTTGACCAAAATTGGGGCATATCATAACATCCAAACCAAACATCCTTTAGCCCTAGGAATTCACAGGGTAATTGAGAAAAAGAGAAGCTTTTTTCTGATACCAAAATTTTGATCACTTCCGTTAACATCTGGGCCCCTGGGGACTAGGCTATTAGCGATCGGACCATGGACCTTTAATTAATGCTTGATTTTCAGTTTGCTACAGTCCCGAATGCCTGTACACGATGTGTTAAACTGCATTCTCCTTGAAGACTCTAAATCAAAGCATTTTGCAAATATCTTGAGTATTCTCTTTTTCTTTATTTTCAATGATAAATATTTTGTAACTATCCTGGGAACGGATTGGAAATGAAGATGACATCGAAGACAACGAATGTATATATTGCTGTCAACCCAATGTGATACTGCAGTCTGTTCAAAAGTAAAAGAAAATTTGCACTAGACAGAGACACTGTACCCTCTCCAAGGGCACGAGGTAAGTTAGGCGCTGTTAAAATTTGACCCCTAAAAGTGGGTATACGAAGAGGTCACAATAGACATTTTTCATCTTCATGGAGATCTACAAGATGCACCATTCAGATTTGCCAGTTAATCCTGTTTTCAATTTTCAACACAGTAAATGTTTTTGAGCCCTGTGACCACAGGATGACCTTTGATCCCAAACGGAGCACACCCCATAGACACTAGATATAGTTCATTCATATGACATACAGCCAAGATGATTGCATGCAATTTCTAGCACAAGATTGACAATTTCGAAGCATTTTGACCTTTGGTCACCATAAGCTTTTTTTCATCTTTCATCACGGTCTACTTGATGATACATTTAGATTTGCCATTTGACCCTGTTGTAAAATTTATACACACTTAAGGTTTTTGCTCTTTGTGAACCTTAGGTAACCTTAGACCCCGAACAAAGCACACCGCATATAGCTTGTGTCAAGGTCATTACTATGAGCGATTTTTGTTATTAGAGGTCAAAGCGTTAAGGAGGAGTTACGGTTATAAGAAAGAAAGAAGAAAGAGAGAATAAAGAAGAAACAGCAAGAAAACAATAAGTTAGGTGAAACGCCTAACTTAACAATGAATATTTGCACAAGCAATTATTACGTATTGACACATTATGTTTGCAGAGAAGTATGCCTTTTGGCGCAAAGACGCATCTCTTCGCTCGACCTCCGGTGGACAAAATTTTGAGGTGTTTCTCTTTAGGCTTCTTCTACCTTTACGTTTATTTTAACTCTTACATCATACGGGTTGAAATTAGTTTTGCGAAACTTTACGGATGTGGCTTTGTGGTCAGGGTCATCCAATCAAGATGATAACTTTAAATAATGAAATTGAATCATCTGATTTTCATTAGCTCCTTACAAACATTCTTGGAGTAAGTTCATGTTCTCGTCGGAGTTACAGGGTATGCAGGGTAAGGTGAAAGAATATCCGTAATGCGCTCTAGGGAAAAAATAGGTAATAGTACCCAAACGTGTTGGCACCTAAAGACCCCCAAAAGTTAGTAGCCTTTGGCGGGACACTAACCAATATCAATAGAAATTGTATGAAACGCCATCTGCATCAGAGTAGACGAATTTCTCATGGAAAATTTTAATTTACTATAGGCATGGCGCTTCATAATTTTGCGGTCTAGGAAGTACGTTACTCGTCTGCCGTTGCGGGTCTGTATTAAATGTCGAGTTGTGGTTTGCGATAGAATTAATGCCGTGCAGATATGGAGTAGGTAGCTGATATTTCTAGCATTAAGAATGCAAGATTTGCTTCAATCAACTGAATTTCTTAAAACTTGTGTCATTATAAATGCACCCTATTGGACTGTTTGCAAAGCTTTCATCTTGCTTTTCTAGAGAGACGTTATTTAATCAATCGCCATGTTAAAACTTTGAAGATTTCAATTTAATCTGAAACAACGCTGTTCGCAATGCAAAATTTTAAATAATTGCCAATGTTGAGCTTAACCCTTTAATTTACTACTGCTGGAATCTGAATTCGATCAATCTAAATAGTTGTTTATTTTGTATATTCACACTGAAAAACGCAAAATAACAGATTCTTAAAGTTTTGATTAGGCAAATTTTATATTACCATCACGCTTTGTTGAAGTTGAGTGATGTCTGTATGCACAATTTCGAATTGCCTTCATTCGCGTTAATGGCATGTATAATGTCTCTTAAATTAACTCATGTGTTAACATTGCTGATAACAAGTATAACGAATTGATCATGTTGTATTCATGAACCAATTAGTGGTACGTTATTTGATTTTGCTAATATGTCGGTACCTCTTAAGAAGAATCCATAAGCAACAAAATTGAAGATTGTTTGTTTCATGATAATAAGGGTTTCCTTCAATTTCTGTTAATTGGAAAGAGATGTGTTGTAGTCTGTTACTGTAGAGAGTGTCTTCTTGGGAATATTCGCAGTTGTCAGCAGGATGATGGCAATAACTTTTAACAATAAATATCAAAGACATGTTTCTTTTCGCAGAGTGAAAATTAAATATGAAAAATGAGGTTGATAATGTTGCAAATTGTATCATTTTACTATACCTTTAAACTACCAGATTTTTTTCTTTAATTTTTGTTAGTATTAAAACAGGTTAATCGTTTAAATTCTCCAAAACCAACGACTTATTTTTTGTCATAGCTAGCATTTTTGTTAATGGAAGTTTTGAATTGGAAGCGCTCAGTAAAAGTAAACAATTTACAAATATATATTTCTAATCAGTTTCTCGGCAGCCATTGTAAAAAAGAACCGTAATTTTACGGACCCCGTAATGGGTAATTGTCCGTAATTGCGAGGAAGAAACTACTGAAACTGTGATTTTACGGAAAAAGTCCCGTGAATTGTCAGATTTCCGGGCAATTTTGACTATTATTTCGCAGCGGGAAATTCACTTGAAAATTAGCCAGGAAGGCTCCGTAATTTGAAAACAAAATGAACTTTCCCAGCAACAAATTTTCCAGATATCCTATAAATCCCCGAAAATAACGGGCATTTACCTATAAATCTGGGAATTCACGCGGCTTTGCCCTTTAAATCACACTTTTACGTAGATTCCTTCTCGGAAAGACGAATAATTAACCATTACGGGGACAGAAAAAAATAGGGTCTTTTTACAATATATTAATGTAATATTTTACGCAAATAACGGGTTTATTTACATCTTCTATGGATTCAGAGAATACATAATTATACTTTGAACAGCTGTTCTTCGGAGATTATCACAATTTACAAACAAAGATACATTGCTGAAAATTTTGGTCAACCACTACACATGTTCCATAAAAATGTAAATTGCGAATATGTATGAACTTAACACTGTATATGAAATGAGCTCAGTAAAAAATGCTCTATGCATAATGCACTTAAATCTTAACATGAAGCACTTGATCGAGAACTAATTACATTGGTAATTTCCTAATAATAAATTCATCATCTTCTACTTAATTCTAGTTTTAAAATTATTTTGTAATGACAGGCCATATTTTGTTGACATCATCAAGATGAAACTCGGTGTAGTAGTCAGGAGGAATTGTGGGCGCAGGGTGGAAATGGAGTACAGACTTTTTCTATCAATTGATTTTTGTTTATAACGACCTAAGCCAATAATTTCTGGAGGGTGTGCAAAATTTCGTGCAGTGGCATTTTCTAGAAATCCAATATGGCCGCTACCACTCTCAAATTCATTTTAATTTCTATATCCAGGTTTTAAAACACGAGGAATCTACTGGACAGGTTCTTGATGTGATTTGATCACAACATTACCATCAAATCCAATATGGCCACCCTGAAATCCAATATGCCCCGAAATCATCCAATTGACCATAACTCATCAAGTATTTGTGATAGAGGCATAATTCTGGGCTCTATACCCAGTAGCCAAAATCTGCAAACGTGTATTGAAACTATTAGAATATGATACTAACACGTTGGGTGGGTGAGTAGTAGGATCGATGCTGACAATTGTAAAGTCCTTTTTTATTATTGTTGTCTCTCGTTTTCTATACAGCTTTGACTGTTATGCACCATTTTTTTACTAATTATCAAGCGTTAAGTAATTTGAATTGTCCGCGTAAATGGATTTTCTTCGATCTAGTCTTGACAATTCTAAATAAAGACCTCTTTACCAATCTCCAATTTATCTTCAGACAATCTTCTGCTAGTTGTTGGTACATAATACCGCCAATATCCGTTTGTTTTACGATGGAGGGGTCCAAATCTTCTCGATTTTTACATAAAATTTGTAATCTCAAGTATCAAATGAAATTTGGAGGCATTGACCAGTTTTAATTTGAACGTTTTGAGGCAAGACACACTCCAAAAAGTAAATTTTGCAAAGGAATGTAATTTTGAACCTAAAATCCCCCTTTTTGCTGCAAACGTTACATATTTTGATGGACATAATATGTCCTTCAAATGTAACATTAGCAACAACCTTGACGACTTTTTACCTACTTTTTGTGAGAGGATTTGATCTTTTGATAGATATAATGTATTTTAGGTCACTTATTCATAATCAAGCCAATTCTCATTCTGTTTTCAAATACTTTTTTACAAACAAAATACCGATTTTATGGCGAAGGTTGCATTTGACGGACAAAATTTGGAAAATTGTGTCCATCAAAATGTAACATTCACATCTCAAAAAGTCTCATACTTTGAAAACTACTTGTTGCAGGTAACTCAAATTTTGACTAGATTTTGCTTTTGTGAATTTCATGAATTTAAATAAATTAAACGTCTGACAGTGGCCAAATGTGTTTTCTAGATAATTTCGGTCATTTGGTATTCCCTTAATCGCGTCATTAACTAGTTTATTAGTTTTTAGTTTGATTTTTAGTTTGATTTTTTCTGTCCCACTTTCAATTCCCGCATCCAATTGTCACTTTCTTTTTTTCCTTGACCGTTTCATAATGCTCATCATTGTAATAGTAATCTATCTATCTCTTATAAGCTCCTATAGGAGTTGTCCAGTGGAGGTCCTGGCATTTGTTATTTCTTTTCCAATGTTAATTTCTCTCTCTCTCGCTCTCTCTCCCTCTCTTTCTCTCTCTCTCTTATGAGATCATGACGCAAACACAAATCAAACATTCATGTACAGCCTGTCCCAAGCAATGGTACAATCAAAAACCGATTTTTTTTCAATATTATATTTCAAGTAAGTCGTTTTGTACATCAAATTAAAGAAACATGACTAGGCTTAGTATTTTTGTTTCATCTCATTGCTTGTTTCAATCGAGAGATAACTCCAGTTTACAGCGGAACACAAAAATCGAATTTGCCACTTTCTGTTTGAGTGCAAACTGTGAAAGAATTAGTTAAACATGAGTTATTCACTTTTGGACCAGATGTGAAAAAAAAGGATCAACTTCATAAAGAAACTTTAACAAATGCGAAAACATTTACGTAATGGTGGACGTTATCTTCAGTAATTTCTGGCTTTAAGATAAAGTGTATAACATTCGACATACTGTTGTTTGTTAGAAGAGAACCATGACCGTACAGCATCCTGGAGTAGAGAGTTTTTATGGTCTTGAAGTATCATGAAACGCAAATTCCTACCAACACCTTCAGCAATTAGTTAATGCACAAAGAGAGTGCAGTATTTAAAACCATTTCTTTGGATTTGGAGTGTTTATTTTTGGTTGCAATTATATTCATTCTGTCATGATTTTAACAGATACCAATTTTGTATTAAATTCTAAGCTCCATTTTATTGACGTGCAATAAATATTTGTATTGTTTATGAAAAGAAGATATTTATCATTGAACTGATTACATTGACTATTTACAAGCTTTAAATGGCTTGTGTCGAGAAAACTAGACTTCCTTTGTTTACTTTAATATGTGTTTTGTTTCTTTTGTATTAATATTAATAATTATCAGTTCTCTAAAGACAAATGTTACACAAAATGCATGAAAGGCATGTTATGTTTTATGAAATCTAGCGACCGACTTTTTTTTATTTATTATTGTTTTAGTATAAACAAATGTTCACATTGAAGTAGTTTAAGAAATAGGCAAGCAAAGCAGATTCCGCGTGGGTAAAATCTGTACTCAACTTCTTGCAAGAAAATCCAAAACATATAAAATCACACATCTCAGGTGAACGGGTGGTAAAACCTTAATTAAATTGCACTGTAGCCGGGTTATTGCCGCGTACGTGTGGTACACCTTAGTACCCTACCTTTCAGCAATGTGTAATTCGTAAGTGCGTCGTGCAGTCACTTTGCATCCCATCAAAATCTAAACATGGATTATTTTGGATTCGAAAGCGGCATTTAGAATAATGAACGATCGCGAGCTCTAGAACTTCACATAACATCGATACCACAATGAACGTTCATACAAATGGCCAGAGCAGTCGGTACAGTAGCACACAAGTTGACTGTTGAAAACAGACTGTATACATAATTACCACATTAGGACTAATTAGCATTGGAAATAAATACCACGAGATGAAAAAATTGTAACCATTATTATAAATCATCTTGCTTAATATTCATGAATCTAATTGCTTAATAAAACGTTATAATTAATTAAACGTAATTTCAAAGATAAAACAACGCACATAAAACCAGTAGAATACTTGGAAAAACAAAAGAGTACCATAAGCCCTAGAAACAGCTCAAACAATATGAACAAAGGTTAAGGTCGTGCATTGCTTTCTTGAATAGAATGATGAAAAGGTTTACGTAATATATTTATTTGTTATTAGCAGGTACTTGCAATTTAAATTAAACACGTGCAGGCACGAGCTCTGCATGACGTGAACAGTCCTAGTTTATATAATCTGTCTATATCCCTATCTTCCCTAAAGCAAAATATGACGATCACCGCAAAAAAAGGATGTAGCGTTATTTTTCTTGTAAGATCTAGGGTAGTTTCCCCCTTACCCAAGCCAGGGGTCCGGCCTGTGATTTTTTTTTTCAAAAGTGCATTTCAATGCAGTTAAGGGACGTTAGGGATATATATTGCTCTGTTTAACATGACTTGACTTTTGTCTTTGGTGTTTATATGCCTTGCTCTTTTCAGTCTTTAGATGACTTCTTTATTTTTGGGTGGCCAGTTTGAGCAAACTCTTCTGCCGATGATTGTTTCTACTACTGTCATTTACATTCTGATATGGTAAAATAATGAATATAGCAGCCAAACGGCATGATGTAGTATGTGTTTTCATTTCATACTTAAACCGTCACTGCAAAGTCACAGTGTATTTTTGTGCCAATAAGTACTAAATCAAAACACAACTGGTTTTAATCTCGTCAAAACGTAATTATATGCTTATGCCAGTGGTCCGCGAATCATGTCGCCTGAGGAACAGATCTCAAAACTTTCAACATTTAGCCCATCACAAAACTTGACCTCAGACGACCTTTGACCTTGGAATGCGACCTTTGACTTCACCATGTGCAGAACCTTATAAGGTGTCCCAAAGTTCCCCTCTAAAATTGGAGGACACTTCACTTAGAACTGGGTGTTTAGAACATTTTAAAGAGAGAAAACATTTGGCTATGCCACAAAAGTCGTTGCTTTTCAAAGAACACTTTTGGCATCAACATACGCTCCCTTTTTCCAAAAATGGTGCTGTCAGAAAAAGTGGCACTTTATCGTATGCAAAGGTCTAAAGTGAAGAAATTATCCATTTACAACAACGATTTCCTTTCCTTTCTTTTATATTTCGGTCTGAAGTAAATAAGCTTAAACCATGAACGCATAGGCAAACAAATAATCAAGCAAGACAAATATGCAGACAAACAAACAAATAATGAGATGAAATTGTGTAAGCAACAGGAGTCGAAATGTGAAGCAGATCGACACAAAGGAGAACGCTACACTGGCTCAACGTGGTGGAATTAGCCAGCGAGCTAACACATTCATCAACAGAACATCAGTAAATTGGTAAACAGCATGTGTAAACACTACAACGGTGTCATCAATGAAGATGGAGGAAACATTGAATATTGAGCCTCACCCTGGGTGACAAAACTATTTGATTTGAAACAGGCATTTCAAAATTTCAAAGTAAATTGATAATTTCTTGACATTTGACCTTTGAAAACAGTTATAAGTGCTACTTTTTCTGGCGACATATTTTTTTTTAAAAGGAGTATGTCTTGAGGCCAAAGGCATTTTCTTGAAAAGCAGAGCAGAGCCAAATGTTCCCTATCTTCATAACATTTTAAAACTTTCCAATCATGCAGTTCTAAGTGAAGTTATGCAACGAAATGTCCTTAGATTTTAGGGGGAACTTATTTTTTGGGAACCGTGTATTTCATCAATTCCCCGAATGTGGTTCTAATTGAAGTTCAACTTTTTATGTGGCAACAAACGTTCTCGTAACTTTAACACCGGGCAGGCGGACAAGCAGACAACTAGGCAAGCAGGATACTGACTGTTTATATTATATATTAGGACCATACCCATTCGTTTAAGCGAAAAAAATACAATTAAAAGATCAGATATAGCAACAGGATTCATGTTCTTAATTCAGCTAACATTAAAATAATCGCCATTCCGTTCATTCATGAATATATTTGAATTAATCAATACTGATAGCAATTTGTTTAATGCAATTTAAAAATATTTATGACGGTTCGTCAATAAAGTGTTGTTACCTTTTATAGAAACATGAATGTACCCAAAATGACCCTTTCCTTTTCTCTATGTCTACTTTTTATTTGTTGTTTTATTACTTATTTTCTTGAGCACTATATACCCTATTCCTTATTTTAAAATTGTTATTTCTTTAGGTATTTATTTCTGATGTTAATAACAACATAGAAATATCAATTTCTCATGAGTCACATGTTGAATGCTAGACATAGCATATCTAGATTGAAGTCGGGGTAATTGAGTTTTAAACCTTTCGGCCATTTGGACAGACATTACTCCCGAGATTTTGCGCAAAAGCTATTGACGTTACGCGCTTGCTACATATTCGCATCGCACTACTTGATCGGTAGCAAGCTAGCGGGAACAATTGAACGGATAACCTTAACGATTTTCCATTTAATGACTGCAGGGGAATCAAAACAATTTAAGAGAAACACGTGTTTTATTATCTAACTCTTTCTCCGCGCAAGTCGTTGTATATTGTCACATAGTTCACCGCCAAAACTGCTGGTAGTGTTTCCTTTATCTATTTAGAGAAGAACAGGCACGATTTTGTAGCGACATGTCTAATCCAGCTCCCAATAATTGATTTCATTTTTAAAGATGAAAAACATCTGTAACCCTTTCCGCTCTTAAAACATATCAACCAGTATTATCTGTGAATCGTAACAGTGTATTTCATTCCATTGCCATACAATATGATCGTGAAAGTAGTATATTAAAACATCCATCCAACTATGTTAGCGAGGAAATTCGCTCAGTATAACGAGAAATTGCTGTTATATTTCGCAACATACTCATATATCGTATGATGTTTGTGTTTGTTATCAAATTTGAAGATAAAGCATTTAAGTTTTAAAACTCTCTTTCAAACGAGCATCTTCAGGCTAATGTAATGTAATATATAGAGTGTTACATGAAATGTTTTACAGGGCACAAACACGTTTGGAAGCATAGACGTATGTGATATATACAGCGTTAGTAAGTCATCACTCACTAAGTGGCGATTCTCTTCCTCTCCTATTACGAACCCAAGATCATAAAACGGTGCAACTTCGTATCTCATATCGAAGGAAATGATAATGTGTATATTTCCGGCCTGGCCCTAGTTTAGGTAACGGGCTACCAGAGAAATGGCTAAAACACCATTTTATGACAAGCAGCAAGTATTATATCTTTTATTTGTTTTTAATTTGACATAAATCCAAAGTTAAGTAGTAAATCAAGCACATTTCTCATAAATGATAAACATCGTCCATTGTTTTTTTTTTAATTTCGCTCTTTGCAGTGACGGTTAAGTATGAAATGGAAACACATACTATATCATGCTGTTTAGCGGCTATATTAATTATTTTACCATATTAGAATGTAATTACAGTAGTAGAAAAAATATGTACCAGATTTTTTTTTTTTAATTTATTTACATTTTTCACCAAAAATGCTTCCAAATGCCTATTTTCAGGATTTTATTCAATATTTCACCACTTTATTCCCCAAATTTGAAAATTTGCTCTTTTACGCCATTTGTGCCATTTTGTAGGTGTTGTAAAACACCGTAACCAAAGTACCTTAAAATATAACATGGCCACCAATAATTATACAAATGAGATGCCCTTTAAACCTATTTTCTTTACATTCAACTTACTTTGTCATATGTAACAACAAACTAAAATATAAATTTAAGTCTATGTAAATTATCAATTTCAATTTTAAAGGTAGCCAATTACCTCAAGGCTTCATATTTGATAGGTGCATTTATCCGTGCTACTGAGCTATACACATATTCATATATTTGGTACGATAGCTACTTCATTATAACTGGTATTTTTTATCCTTAAATATGGTGGACTACATTTTATTTATAAGTTCGAAATCACGGGATAAAACACATGCTTATATCCATAGATATCCTTAAAACTGCCGGGCCATATGACGAAATACAATTAAATTATATTTAGAAAATTAACTGAGCTATACACACATATTCAGATATTTGGTGGAATAGTTACTTCATTATAACTGGTATTTATTTATCCTGAAATATAATGGACTATATTTTATTTATAAGTTCGAAATCACGCGATAAAACATCCATATGCTTATAACATATATATCCTTAAAACTTCAGGGCCATATGACGAAATATAATTAAATTATATTTAGAAAATGAAATTAAATAAGTAAATTAATAGATAAATAATGAACATATTACAAAATGAATATATTTGCTTATGTTCCTGAATACTTAATTAACCCTTGTCTTAAGCCCACCCTTCGACAGCATACCCTAACCCCAGTGAATGTGCTACCTTCACATTTATTTTCGCTAAAATGACTCGAAAGGACGAGAAAACAAAACGATGATTATGACAATGACGATGATGATGACAATGATGACGACGACGACGATGATGATGATGAAGATGAATTAAATCTATAACACATTTCTATTAAAAAACTCTGCTCGGCCTTATATCTCAATATGAACTCAACATTGTAAATAGATATAGGTATTTGCTCAGGGGAAACGGAATAAATTTCACAACAAAGTAATCGCTAATACATCTGGCAGATCTCAGATCAGGTTAATTAGTAAGCCGTATGTTAACCAAAGTAACACAAATAAATCAACACAAAATAAATATTTCATTAGTGTTCAGTGAATTAAATACTTTGTCTTTTCATGACAAAGTGGTAATGCCATTGACTCTCCATCCATCTAGGTGCAACATCATAGATTACGCATTAGCGACCGTTTTCTTAAGGCATAACGGAGCAGGGAGAAATATGAGGCGGTATGTGGCACATTTTTGTCCGGAAATGTCCTCGTGTCTCTCTACTGTACATGCTATGTCCTATCCGTTTTGAATGGTGAAAGAACAGATACAATATTATAATGTGCCTTTACATTTTTTCTAGCACGGCCTAAATATAGCATTACAAGAATTATAATTTCAACTTACTCAAATTGCGTCGCCGGCAAGCCAAGGAAGGGGGATTGACATTCTGACGCAACCAGATACGTTAATAGGAGTTCATCGATCTTTTGCTCTGTTTTCCTACGTGTAGTGGAACAGACATAATTCTCATCGACTCATAAACGCTTCACCGACAAACGTGTACAACTGAACTTCAACAATGCACAACAAAGTTGTGGAGATTCCTAGTGACAAAAACTAAAATGATTCGATAGATTTTTAAATAAGATTGTGGTTGCCTCCATGTACGTAACATGTTCCTTCTGATCATGCCGCTTCTCCGGCAGCAATTTAAGAAACTCTTTTAAGTAGACCGTATATAAGTAGAGAAACTAGCAGTTGCCGTTCTTTTTGGTGTCAGATTATTCAGATACAAAATTTAAGAGTATTAAAACTTCTGGGTAGTGAAAGATCATAGTACTTCAAAGAACAGTTTGTTTTCCGCTTATGCCAATAAAAAAATGCACCAATTTTACTTGAGTGTGTTTGGACAACAAAATGAGTCAACAAAGAGTAGCTACAAAATTATAGTATGCATTTCTCTCTTGTACATTTAAATGTATGCTAGACACCGACATGTAGACAAAGGCACAAGACGGACTACCTGGACAACGCGCACGCACCATAACTTACCGCTCACATCACTCTTACCATGCATACAATCATTACTCCAACCTTCACATTAATGCAACTAAAATCCTAACATCGTCATATCACAGTTACACTCACACCACTCACCCACACAACACCCATACTACACCAACATCCACATCCATAACACAACCCCACCTTCCAACCCAAAAGATATTAAAGGTGCAACGAGATTCTTAAAAGTGAAAACAAACGTGATTTTGATTTCCTTATATATTTCAATATAAACATTCTAGGCAGAATTTACTATTTGATCAAGTGCAAATATCAGCATTCATTTTAGGGACACCTGATATGTGAAATCTCTCCCTCTCTCTCCCCTCTCTCTAATCTCTCTAGCTCTCTCTGTGGTGTGTGTGTGTGTGTGTGGATGGTGTGTGTATGTGGGTGGGTGTGTCTGTCTGTCTGTCTTTTTCCCTCTCTTACTCAAAATGAACAAAATCAAGTTACCAACAACACAGTGCATCTACTGCCGAATGTATTCGATTATAAGTGCTATAGTAGATTTCAAATTACGTGAGACTCCATACATAAACCCATAGGGATGATGGTTCAATCCCCGGCCATGTGGAGACTAGGCCTTTGTTGCCATCACAAAACATATTGTGTCCATGGTACAAAGTTACTTTACAGAATCGGCTTACTGGAAACTGATGAATTCAGTTCTACAATGGTCTGTTTATGATAGAAGGACTTGTCAAATCTGCTTTGTGCTAATCTCTTATACAAGTTTGGCCCATTTTTTATGGCAACTTGAAAATAAAACCTAGTTGTGTTAAATGCTGTGGCATTGATATAAGAATGCATTTTTCATGCTGATTTTGAATACTGTGATAAAAATGATATTTTGTAGTGTCAAAGCTAAGTTATCAATAACAACATTTATGGAATATTTGCTGGTGTTTTCACTCTGATACTTTCACATGAAACATCCACATCTATCTTATATTTAAACAATGTATTATTTTATATATGTCACATTTATTTACTAGCTACATTATGGGTATCATAAACTTTTTACATGTAGCCATTAAAATATTTCCTCTTACCTCTCACGGTGAATGACAGACCTAAAACTTTTAATGAGGTCTCACTTATTTTGAAATCTACTATCGTTGTGGAGCTCATTTCTGCGTACCCTCTATAGCGCACTACACGTAGTGATCCCCTTTTGAAAAAACTGAAGTGTTCTAAACCCATCTCGCAAGTGCTAGTGTTCCAGCAAAATCGACTGAAGAACTGACATTTCATGTCAACGATCTTTGTTGTCAAATTTGATATCGGTCTTTAGTTGTTATCAAATTCCCTTTTAATGCATAAGGAAATGGTAGACGGTCATATTCAGTTAATACAAAGATAGTTTTACGTCGGAGAGAGATCGTATAACTTGATGCCTACTATGGTTTAGTATATTTGCAGTTTTTATATAACTTAATTTGTCTAAAGTGGTTGACCTAAATACAGCCATCAGATAATGTAATGGGCAACTTCCAATATGAAATTGTTTTCTAATATGGTGTCGTTTAAAGGCCCTTGCATACTTCATATTGACCGAGAAAGATACACTATCAAAGGTAACCGCCGTTTTATTGCGGCGCCAATTTCTTGTTTCAATTTTGAAGGAGCTTGTAAAGAGGGTTCGAGATACTCCAGGTAACAGTTTCTCGGTAACCTTTAAACAAGGCAAGCCTAAAACATGATAATATCACCATAATTAATATAAAACGAATTAACACTTAAGATTTCATCTAAACCCGATATCAGGTCAGCATACAACTCACCGACACTCGAGTCATTTCATATGGGTTTTGATGCAAGCATGTACTCGACCAGTAGTTTCATTTGATATTGCCATTAAGTAACTCATTGTAGACACTCTACATTTAAATTAATTTTTGAAGAGTGGCAATAACTTTAAGTGCATTTTACGCTCTATCGGAAAGCAATTAATATTCGAGAAAAGTACGTAATTTTGATATTGCTGTCTTAAGTTCAAGCCATCCATATATTGGGTCGTATGTATTGTTTCACATAGATTAGACACGCAATAGATTTCTTACCTTGTATAATGGTATAAAATAGTCTTAAAATGACAACAAAGTTAATTTTGATTTGCTTATATTTCAATATATGTAATAAGCTGAATTTAAAGGTGCAACGAGAGATTTTTAAGATTCTTAAAAGTGAAAAAAACGTGATTTTGATTCCTTATATTTCAATAGAAAAACATTCTAGGCAGAATTTACTATTTGATCAAGTGCAAATATCAGGACATTCATTTTAGGGACACCTGATATATATGTGAAATCTCCCCCTCTCCCCCCCCCCCTCTCTCTAATCTCTCTCGCTCTCTTGTGGTGTGTGTGTGTGTGTGTGTGTGGATGGTGTGTGTATGTGGGTGGGGTGTGTCTGTCTGTCTGTCTTTTTCCCTCTCTTACTCAAAATGAACAAAATCAAGTTACCAACAACACAGTGCATCTACTGCCGAATGTATCGATTCTTCAAGTGCTTTAGTAGATTTCAAATTACTTGAGACTCCGTACATAAAACCCATATGAGAGTTCAATCCCCGCCATGTGGAGGCTAGGCTTGTTGCAATCACAAAAACATATTGTGTTCCCTGGTACAAAGTTACTTTACAGAATCGGCTTACTGGAAACTGATGAATTCAGTTCTACAATGGTCTGTTTATGATAGAAGGACTTGTCAAATCTGCTTTGTGCTAATCTCTTATACAAGTTTGGCCCATTTTTTATGGCAACTTGAAAATAAAACCTTAGTTGTGTTATGTGTGCAATGAGATAAGATGGCATTATTTCTCCAATGCTGTGGTAACGAATGATATTTTGTAGTGTCAAAGATAAAGTTATATTTCAAATAACAACATTTAATGGAATATTTGCTGGTGTTTTCACTCTGATACTTCAAATGAAACACCAAAACTATCTTAGATGTGAAAATGTATGTATGTCAACATTTATTTACTAGCTACATTACTCTGCATTGTGGTAGTACCATAAACTTTTCTACCTGTGGCCATTAAAATATTTCCTCTTACCTCTCACGGTGAATGAAACAGACTAAAACTTTTAATGAGGTCTCACTTATTTTGAAATCTACTATAGCTCATTCTGCAGTACCCAGCGATAGCGCACTACACGTAGTGATCCCCTTTTGAAAAAACTGAAGTGTTCTAAACCCATCTCGCAAGTGCTAGTGTTCCAGCAAAATCGACTGAAGAACTGACATTTCATGTCAACGATCTTTGTTGTCAAATTTGATATCGGTCTTTAGTTGTTATCAAATTCCCTTTTAATGCATAAGGAAATGGTAGACGGTCATATTCAGTTAATACAAAGATAGTTTTACGTCGGAGAGAGATCGTATAACTTGATGCCTACTATGGTTTAGTATATTTGCAGTTTTTATATAACTTAATTTGTCTAAAGTGGTTGACCTAAATACAGCCATCAGATAATGTAATGGGCAACTTCCAATATGAAATTGTTTTCTAATATGGTGTCGTTTAAAGGCCCTTGCATACTTCATATTGACCGAGAAAGATACACTATCAAAGGTAACCGCCGTTTTATTGCGGCGCCAATTTCTTGTTTCAATTTTGAAGGAGCTTGTAAAGAGGGTTCGAGATACTCCAGGTAACAGTTTCTCGGTAACCTTTAAACAAGGCAAGCTTAAACATGATAATATCACCATAATTAATATAAAACGAATTAACACTTAAGATTTCATCTAAACCCGATATCAGGTCAGCATAACAACTCAGCCGACACTCGAGTCATTTCATATGGGTTTTGATGCAAGCATGTACTCGACCAGTAGTTTCATTTGATATTGCCATTAAGTAACTCATTGTAGACACTCTACATTTAAATTAATTTTTGAAGAGTGGCAATAACTTTAAGTGCATTTTACGCTCTATCGGAAAGCAATTAATATTCGAGAAAAGTACGTAATTTTGATATTGCTGTCTTAAGTTCAAGCCATCCATATATTGGGTCGTATGTATTGTTTCACATAGATTAGACACGCAATAGATTTCTTACCTTGTATATGGTATAAAGCTATGTCTTAAAATGTGAAAACGACAAAAGTTAATTTGATTTGCTTATATTTCAATATATGTAATAAGCTGAATTTAAAGGTGCAACGAGAGATTTTGGGCACCCATATATTGTGTCATATGTAGTGATTTCATATAGATAAGACCCCCCAATAGATTTCTTGCCTTGTCTTTGGTTATAGAAATGCCTTTGAAGCGAAAACAAAATGCGATTTCATTTCCTTAATTTCAATGTAAACATAGGCTGAATTTTTGTCATTTGCTCTCCTATACGAAATTAGAAATTGCACGCTTTTGTACCAAAGAAATAATTTTAAGCTTAATCCTTTCATATGGGGATATTTTGGATTGAAGCTTTACATTAGTGCAAAAATGAGATTTTTCACATTTTTAGGGACAACTGTTATGTGAAATTTCTCTCGTTGCCCCTTTAATACAGAACTTATAGAAAATATTGAAATGTCACAATTTATTTACCAAAAAACTTTTCTGAGCTTAAATCTTATAGGTGCCTCTATTTTTGATGGAAATTTTTACATCATTGCAAAAATCAGAGCTTTCAAATTTTAAGGGACACCTGATTTGTGAAATGTTGTGTAATAGTCATTAGCCCATTTTTGTGTTCTTGCTATAGGGCCTTTCTTTCCAATCATATATTAATTATCCACGGCTTTATACATCTTGCGTACTTCTAAATGCTAATTTTATTAATGTGCCTAATATATTAGATAGGTCTCCTCAATTTCAAAGGCGTCTTATGGTATTTTCAAATTCTAATTGAAGACATATGTATAGCAGTGGTTGTTACGTGCGTAGTTTACTTGGGAGTAAACATTCAGAAATGTTGACTTTAGTAGAGGCGAGCGACATTAAATATGGTCTCCTCCTCCTTTGAGCTTTGGCTATATATTTACCCTATACTGAAACAGCCTCCCCAGATACTTATCATGTATATTTTCTATTTTTAAGACGCATTGTAATTTAACAGTGGGTTATTAGTCACAAGAATTAAAAGAATATAACGAAGTGTAATTATGCAAAAGCACAGACCACTCGTTAACGTCCACTATCAGAAATCAGTCATTTTTTTTAATTTAAAATGCCGATTTTGTCTCTAAAAATGCAGTGTTAGGTCATATCAACACCTTATATTACTGTTGTTTGGGAAAAACAGCCACTTAATAAGCATATTAAAGCGGTCTTAAATATGCCATTTATGAATGTTTCTAGACCTTAAAAGTCGAATCCTTCCCGACTTTTTTAGTCAAACACAGCATAAAAAAATTATTTTTCTTAACAAATACTGCGCGTTTCGCTAGTCACTTACAGGGGGTTTTATAGTCTAGCAGATTACATGAGTTCTCATGCACCCCCTTAAAAAAACTAAATTCTAACATGATTCTTAAATCTCTATGACACTACTTAAAGAATTTTTGGATTATTACCTTAATCACATATTGTCCCACGGGTCCCGTTTGGCGGCCCACATTGGATTAAGAGGGATTAATCGCTCTAGTTGGTTCAATTTAGTTGTAAAAGTATCTCAAATGATTCGTCCCATCATAAGAATCAGAAAATTATAGTTTTGTGCATATCTGTGATCATGGTGATGTTCAGTTACAGAGATATGGGTGAATGTGATAACGGTTCCATTGACTTTTTGATTGTCATTGTAACAGGGGCCAAATTTTCACAATTCCTTCAATCGTGACAAAATTGGTGTCAATTGTTGGTATAACATAGTAATTTGGAAATGGACAGTTTCCATGATTTCAGATCTCCCATTTTGGTTTATCGGTTGAGAAAGAGATGATTAGTCCCAAAATCCCATACAAAACAATACAAATTTGATTAAAGGTAACTTACACCGAATTTACACCTAACTACACCTCCAGATTAGTGCAAAACGATACTTTTTGGATGCTCTGCTCATAGCTTAAATTTGATTACAAATTTGTCAATATCCCATGCATTTTGGAAAAGTTATGCCCTGTACAATGACTAATCAAAGTGCAATGACCTTATCACATTTTCACTCCTATCTCCGCAAACTGAATATCACAAATACGCCAAGTATATATTTTCTGATTCCTTATGATGAGACCAATCCTTGTGAGATACTTTTCAACTCAATCAAACCATTTTTATAGGATGGATCTCTTTGCATCCACTATGTCCGCAAACGGACCCCGTGGGACAATATTGGGGGATTTTGGTAACATCGAAATTCTTTAAGTAGATGTTGTAGAGATTCTAAAAATGCATGTTAGAACTTTAGTTTTAAGGGAGTGGATGGAAACCATGAAATCTGCAGACTTTTTCCTACAACAATTTCCAATACAACAGTGAGTGCAACAAAAGGGACTTCGATGACAAATGGGGGGTGCGAATTTAATTATAACAATCGTCAAAAAATCGCTGATAGTAGCTTACCACCCTAAACTACAATAACCCTTTGTGGTCCACCCATTTCCCTAGATACAGCTATAGTAGGGGTGGGCAATGTATGAACTTTTTACAAATATTTTGTAAAAGGAGCATATTCTATGGTCAGTTTGGCTCCTGAAAATGAATCAGGCAAGCTTTTTCACTCAACGATAATTTTTTATGTTGGTTCTGGTGGAGTTTAAGTTTTGTACCTGAAGTCTATAGGGCTTTTCTGCAACTTTTGGAAATCCAAAAAAACAAAACATGATCTTCATCCTGGATTTTTATGTTTTTTTTTTTTTTTGAGCTTATATATTTTTTTTTATTATTTCAAGCAAGCAAATCTTATTAACAACATACATTCAAGCATATACAGAACTGTTAAAGAATTCATGCAAAAAAAAAAAATTAAAATATATTTACAAATACATGTAAAGGGCCGTTGCAACAAGGTACACCCAACAGAACACCACTCTTCACGTACATGCATTCATTAATTGACTTTTAACAGGATTATTGACACTTAAAAAGTTAATCTCAATACCTCAGACCATCGACCATAGCGTATTTTTGGTACCCTAGATGGTCCCCTTGAAAATATCAAAGAAATTTTGGTTTTCTAGCAAACATAAAATGAGCCAACTAGCTAAACATCTCATCGGAAAAGAAACAGGGTAACTTAATGCCGAATCCGTTCTAGCATAATATAGATGCATGAGTGCATGTACTTATGGGACAATAAGCCGATGGATTTTTTCCAAAAACCAAACAATCACAAACAAAAGGCCGGAGTGTATGTAGCTCGAAAATAAAAACAATCAGTTAAAGAAAGGCATGGTTTGTACTCTGTTGCATTGGACCTTATCATTACACCCCAAAATATACAGACACAATATTATATAGATTACTATCAGGATAATTCTCAGAATTATTGATATTAAAGCAGCAATGTAGAGAACCAAGGAGTTAAGAGCAAATCTGCTTCCAGTATCCCCACACCTTCTCAAAAAGGTGTTGTTTCATTTCACAAACGGCAATATATTTTTTGAATTTAATATATTTTTTAGAGTCAATTAGGAAAACTAAATATTTGGTTTTTGATTTTGGCGATCTTGCTCTAAAGATGTGAATTTTAGCAAGCAAAAGTAATTACGTAATAGCGGTTGTCACCATTCAAACCAAAGATTATCATGCGAGCCGATAAAACAATTTGGTCCTTTTGAAACTTGTAATATGTTTGGTTTCCAATAATTGTTTGAAGCTTTCCCAAAATTGCATCACAATCGACATTGAATGAACAAGTGAACAATAGTTTCTCTTTCTCTGTCACAGAGTACATAGTCATTATCTCTCATATTCATTTGATGTAAGAGCCTATTTGTTCCAATTATAATGATTAAGAAATGCGATACTGAAAATAACTGCAACTTCGTATCCTTAGTTACTTTGCACGGTAAAGGCAGAAATCTTGCCATTCGTTGCAAGTCACTGCAGTGTCAAGTTCCCTTTGCCATTTTGTTTGGTTATTTGGTTTTTAGCTTACGTTTTTAAAATCAGTTTATAATAGATCTTACAACCTTTCGTTTTATTATTTAACAGTTCCACAACAGACGGCCGAAATGGCATAGAAAGCTGTTATTTTTACCAATACATTTCCAATGACTTTTTACAACATTTACCATTCCTTGAAACTCTAATTGATTTGTGTTAAGATTGTAAGCTGCCTGAAATTGATCAAAAGACATAATTTTAAACCATCCATATTTTCAATCATTTCACAAATATATACCTTTATTCTTCCAATGTGTGTATTAACAGACTTATTTCCATTTTAAATTTTATCATTCCACCTCAGTAATCTTTGCGATAAATTATAGTCTAAGTTAAGGTCGCAGTTATAATTTAGAAGATGTAACTATAGCCCAAGCATTTAAAACTTCGTGCCAAAATTTTTATTTGTAATATTGCATTTGACAGAATTAAACGTTCTTTACCAATTGGATATAAATCACCTTTAGTGAGGCGCCTGTTAGATACTGAACGTTTAACCCTTGCTTTTCACCACTTTGAACTCTCTTTAACCAAGAACACCTTTAAACTTTCAAGGGACTTAACGTGGGGCAGTTTCACACCAAACACCAATTCTACATCTTGAATACTCTGACTGCGTTTTATTGTCAGGTTTACCATTCCATTAAATTTAAAATTGCACTATTAATATCTTTGATTAAGTGACATGGGGATTAGGAAGCATTTGACCAATATAATTGGAACTTGGCTAAGATAAGACTTTTAACAACCGTAACTCTTCCCAGTAACGTCAAGGAACGCTTAGACCAGCTTTGATAGTGCTTGACCGAATCATATGCTTTTTGATAATTTAACACAGTCATATCATCCAGTTGTGTGCTAAAAGTAACCCCCAGCATATCAAAGTTTTCATTTATTTTCCAATCTAAAATTCAGATGGGGACATATTTGATGATGACATTATTTTTGCAACCATGCAACCTCCGATCCAACGCGAGTTTTTTGTCATATTTTCATTTTAAGCCAGACATCTTTGTTAAAAGTATCTAATGTATACTACTCTTCTAATGATTTTTCGATCCGTCCAAAATTCCAGTTGTACAGCAGCTACGAGTTTTGATTTGAATCCATACCATACAATCAAAATACCTTTTATAATTCTTTGTTCTTTCTAATCATTATGACAAATTCGGCACATATAACAAATAGATATGGACAAAGGATCTGCCTTGTCTACAACCATCACGTGCAATATGAAACCGTTTTGATAAGTATCCATTGTTTTTTTTTTTTTTTTTTTAAAAAACAACGAAAAAAATTTTAACAAGGAAGACATCATAGTACTAACAATATTTTGAACCACTTAGTTATATCGTAAACCAAGTTAAAACAATTAATGCTTTCATATAGAAATCATGTGAATAGTGGCAACGCTTCTCAAATCATTAATAAAAGTAATCCATTAATTTTATGTAATCAGTGTATTGCTTAAGTCATAAATAAACGAATATTTTTCACCAATAATATCTACCAGGACGAACCCCGTTGATCTTCATGATCAAAAGAGGTAAACCGTTTGAGTCTGTTAGCATTACCGATAATACAAGCTTATATGAACATTTAACAAAGAATTGGACGCCAATTTTGCACTAGATGTCGTGGTTTATTACCTTTTGGAATTAATGTAATACTAACCCAATTTTTGCGAGTCAAAAAGAAAACCGTGTTTCAAATGCTCCTTAAAAGACATAACAGAAACTGAACTGCTAATTCAGGCCAAACTGTTTTATAGAATTCAACGTCAAACCGTCCGGGCCTGGGAAAAAAAAAAATATTTACCGTTATTCATATTTTTCAGTGCATTTGTTAATTCTTCCATTGTTTTTCCCCTTCGATATCACTAGATTGTTTGCTCGTTTAATCTTTTAATCATTAATTCTCTTAAATATCGGTTTCTTTCCCTCAATATCGCTTCGCCTATCGAGGTTTTTCATAAAGCTTGTTACTTCATCCAAATAGCATCGTTATGACAACTCGAATTACCATCTTTTCGTTGTCATTTTGATTCATCTGTTTTTGACGAAATTACGTTTTTCTTACTTTAAGAAATATTTCGTAGGTTTTTCGCCATGATCTATCCATCTTGCTTTTGATCGAATTAAAATACCATCTAATTTCTTTTCTCCTTAAGCTTTGCAGTTCGGATTTGCTAATCTTAAATTGAAACGACGTCTCGTTTCGGTGTTCGTCTTCAAAAGATCCTGTAGTTGTCGTTCGTATTGCTGAATGGTATTGTAGTTCTTTTTCTTTATAATCGTGTTTGTTCTTTTTTAATTTTTGATGAGAAGACATTGTTTCATTCAACCTCTGATTTCTACTAATACTTTTCAAAAACAATTGTCATCTATATTTAAATTGCAATTCTTTGTGTGGTATAAATTCATCACATTCCCACTTATAGGGTGATCCAGCATATACTGTTGACATTATTAATAGGTTTCCGAATACTCTCAACATATTGTTGGTCTTTCAGAAGCGAGTTATTGAATTTCCAAGTACCTCTACCCGGTTTTACATTTTTATTTCTAAATGTTAGAACCAACATCGAATGATTAGTTTCTATAAGCCTGGACTATAAATTGTTCTCTATCATACCAATAAGCTCAGTAGAGACTTATCGAAAAAAAATCAATCGAGCTTGCTGAAAAGGGTTTGTTCTCCGCCCAGTAATCCTGAACTATTTGGATTAAGTATTTTCCAGGGTCACATAACTAATTGTTTCTCACATCTAGCACTTTTACTCTAGCGTTTGGATTATTTACATGAACATAATTATTATAAATCAAGTCTGGGATCTTGACCTAAGTTCCAATCACCACATATTACACACAGAAGGTAATTATTAAATCATTTGACAATTTCATTGATTCGGTCATAAAAACCTGGATTGTCTTTGTTTGGACAATATATTGTTACCAGCGTTATATCCAATGAATCAATTGTATGTGTAAAAGCCAGCCATTCCCACTTTCGTCGTGTTCCCTCTATTGATTATATTCAAAATTGTTATTCATCACACTGCAACCCCTCTCGAGTGGCTCGTGTGACCCGCAATAAAACAATCATTCCCCATTCTGAGCGAATTATTTTTTTAGTGTTTGAGTCCAATGGACATCTTGAAGGCAATAGACAGAACACTTCATCTGGATTTGCTGCAACTCACCAATAGGGGCTTTATAGGTTTAGGCAAATAATTGTCAAAGAAAAGAATTAAACAATATTTATTTATGTCAATGGCAGAAAATATTATTTTTCAAAACTCTTTAAATTGAGGCAAGGCAATAACAGAGGAACCAAAACAAGACCACTAGATTGTGAGTGAGTGAAAAAATTGAAGGTCGATTTTGTAAGGTTAAAGCCTTTGCAACCAAGTTACATAACTTGCTAATAACCTGTGAATTGTACTGGGGTGTTTCATCAAACCCGGGCATGTGTGGTCCTATTATCAAACATATATAGTAGCAGGCAACTCATTTTGTGTAAAGAGGTGTATTCCTGTTTCTATAAATAATTTAAACCAGTAGGTGAAAGGTAAAGAATTTTTTTCTTTATTCTAGACAAATACTGAACTTGGAAAACTATGGTTTTACAAAGGGCAGGCAATATACATAGCACGTGTGCTAGTTACATAGTTGTCATTATAGTTTATATGTGAAAATAGCTGCAAATAACTAATTTAACCTACAAATCCCATGACTTTATGTACAAAATTTAAAATCCATGGAACCAAACCAAAACTTATCTTCAGGTAAAAAGCTTGCTAGATTCTTTTTCAGGAGCAAAATGGCCATAGAATCCACTCTTTTTTTTAAAAAAAGTTGGAACTTGCCCACCCCTAATATGGCAGAGTATAGACATTGTTATCCGCTAATGAATTGCGTAAGTATAGTCCTATTGAAATAAAAATAAAAGTGTATATTTGACTTTAATCCACCGAAACATATTTAAGGCATCACGTTAAAAGGTTAAGGTCACATAAACAATCGGCCTTGTTTAGTGTCGCTATTTATTAACTTCAAGGTGCAGAGCAAAACTACAACAATTTCATATCCTTGCGTCAAGACAATTATATGCGACTGCATTCAATTACGTAGGGGACATTTTGAAAATTTGACCCTGTACAAAAATTGTATCGTTTGACCTACACATCGTTAATTAGCCATTGTAAAGCAACGCCTTTTACTCATTTGCCAAGAATTTTTGTGATATAAATAGAATAAACTGCAGAAATATTTGAAATGTTCGGGGAACCAGGGTGGGTATTGTATTCTCGTATGATTGGTTGAAGGGGAACCAAAGCTTAAGTCACCATAATTTATTCTTCTGCGAAAGAAACCTATAAAACTTAATGATCTATAAGAGTTTTGGAATACCTTTTAGGTACGAATTTCAACAGACAGCGGGTTCTTTTACCATGCACTTAAAAAAACCTGACTTCCTCAAGTCGTGCCGTATAGGTAAACGTTGGTAATTAATTTAGCCTATTAGTTCGATTGGTGTCAAATTTGTGACATCAACAGATCGGCGTAGATTCGTATGGACGTCATTGTATATGTTTTCGATGGTTATTCAATAACACGAGGATGTGATTTTCATGCAGAAATCCCAACGCTTCGGGGGACAGAATTTGGAAATTGCTATAAATAGGCGAAAAGAGGAAGCGAAAGACAGAATTAATGAAAGACAATTACGGCGAAAAGGAAGTAAAGACCGTAGGTGAGACGTAGAATTAATTACGCACGCTGAATATTGCATGGATATCCGAAAATAAAAAACCACTGTTCGTTCAATACCATGAACGTACGCATCGATACAAGTCGACAATTGAATAAGTGGGAGGGTTTTTTTTTCAGATTGTATGATGCGCGAGGCTTGTACTTTCACAGTAAAGGTAGCTATAGGCTTCAGGATCATTGTCTAATGTATGTAGAAACGTGGAATACTTGCTCATAAAGTTGGAATAATTTTGTTCAGACCCAAATCTAAAAACGTATTAGGATATAGGGACAAGATTTTCTCATAGCGTTTACTAAGTGACGCACCTACAAGTTACATAATTGTTAAAACAAACTTGTCTACATTATCAAAATCAGTTCTACGCGTGTTCTCACTTCTAGTATGTGCACATTTCGTGACAAAATGATTAATGTCATCACCACATGTATGCACTGAAATATCAGTTGACTATGGGGTATACATGATTCATTGATCCAGCAAATAATTGGGGCTTTGATAAGTAATCCGCTCGTATGTAGAAGACCAAAAACACTTTTTCATCCCTGAATATCAGTGACAAGCGATGTACACCACGTTCTATGACTCCAGCAAATAATGGTGCTATTGATAAAGTAATCCGCCCGGTTATGAATAGGATGAATAGGATAACAGACTTCAGATTCTATGGGATGCCCAAAACCCATTGTTATTTTCCAGACGGTAAACGCTTTTGATGGTTTCACCGCCGGGTTAGATTGAACTACAGACCCATCACCGATAAATAAAATAAAACTTCTGCTGGGAGTTTAATACCTTTGATCGAGCTTTCATCTTATTTAAAAAGAACACGAAGATGAGTAAAAATCATGAAAGAAGTTTGATTGGGAAAGCTAGACTAACATATTGGCAGAACCAACAACCATAACTAATCATATTAATATTGGACTCTTTTCTATTCAATTAAAAGGTTTGTTCGGCCACCGGTTCACATGCATTCATATAGGTGAATGATTTGATTTCTGCTATGAAATCAATAAATTGCATAGAAATGGGCGTTACGACGGCACCAAGTAGGGTTTGTTCTGCACCAAGAGTCTAGGTCACAGTTTGCCAAACATTTTGTTATCATTAGCTTTGTTCACCTTCATTTTCCCTTTCGAATAAAGGATGAAATATCGGGTCAAAGAAAATTGAACACACGAGAACCTCTAACTATATATTTTATCGGTGAACAGGGGTGTGTGGGGGGAAAGAGGGAAGAGGACGGTTTAATTTGTGTTCAGGTCATGAAAATAGCTTAATTGCTAATCGGGGTGATGGTATGCACCTGCAAATCTTTTCAGTTGCCTGGGTCCTGAACAATGACTCGGCAGTTCCAGATGACAAAGAGTCTGTGAAGTGTTTTGGTCTTCTACATACCGACGGATTACTTATCAATAGCCCCATTATTGCTGGAGTCAATGCATCATGGTATACACCCATAGTCACTAATATTCAGTACATAAATTGAGATGACAATTAATTCATATTTTTCTCGAGAATGTGCACATACTAGAACACGCGTGGACTGATTTCGTAATTTTATGAAGTTATTTCGGAAGAATTATGTACTCGTCGCAGGGTGCGCCACATTGGTCCTTATCCGAGCATCTTTTTTCGCTTTGGCATCATGGCCTATATTTTCTATTTTGAACGCCCATATTAGAGTCGGTGAAATGATTACATTATGCGTCCCACTACCCAGATGAAGTGAATCATGCATAATTTTGAATTACCGTACAATGCGTTTGTTGGGAGCTATAAAAAGGGCCAGACGACTGTTGTTGTTCGTTTTCCTCCATGCTCCAAGCGTGTGCACGGACCTACATTTTTGTCAGAGTTGGTTGTTACCTTTGCATTGTCAATACACCCGAAGAGTCCTTACACTACTACTCCAACGGGAAAGGTACAAAGTCCGCTGATTTCCTTTGGATATCGCAATGTACGGTCTGTAAAATCTTCAGACCATCATCAAGAGGTGCGTCATTTGAGGCCACGGAAGTCTCCAGGACGACCACGATCGACTCCCAGACGAGAAATGGAATCGACGACTGCTTAATCTGTGACGTAGAGCCCGCAAAATGCCAGCGTGCCGTCTTCGTCGTTTGTGGACATTATGGAATCAACGCTTCCCGTCAAACTGTAAATCGGATATTGCTTCATGGTTACCGAGCAAGACGAATGACCAAATGTCCCGCCTATCCATTCACCACAGAGGAGTTTGCTTGACTTCGTTGGGCAAGGGAGCACAGAAGATTACGCTTTATTTTTTTATTTTTTTTAAATAGGTTTATTTTAATCTCAATCGGGGCCTATTAGGCCCGGCCAAATTGCTAGGGCTTTACAAACAACTTAATAATTACTAAAACGAAACAATGCAACTTGGATGCGGTCATCTTAAACAGCGCCATATTGCAACATTTCAAACACATACACTACAAACGAAACACACACCGGATGGGTAGTGCAGCTTTCATGGTGCATTTGCCCATTTCAAATGACCATGGAGAAAGTGACTGCAAGGTTTTTAATAATCAATATCTTTATACAATCAATCCCAAATGGAGTTCCCTACTTAAATCCAGCAAGTGTCCCACTGGATTCGATCCGAGGACCCTTTGCTCCAGAGTACGCTTGCTAACCACTAGAACACACGCCAGCAGCTCGACACTGGCGACATGTTATCTTTATGGACGAGAGCGCTACATCCTTGACCGTCAGGATGGAAGGGTTCGTCCGATTACGTGGGACAACTCGTCGTGTACCTGGACATTCCTGAAAACCACTGCCTGCCACATTCAAGAAGGGTTTATGCAGACAATTTTCGGCTGCAAGTACGACAACGCCACGCCGCGCATGGTCGCTGTAGTGAGACATTTCTTGAGGCAGAGGGGTGGAGCAATACCGTGGCCTGCTTGCTCCCCTGATACGAACCCTATCGAGCAGCCTGGATGCCTTAGGCCGAGCCATCAAGGACAGGGACAATCTTCTTTAAACCTTCTAGCTTGCTCAGGGTTGACCGATGAGTGGGACGCTGTGTCCATTGACATCATAAACAACCTTGTGGACATTACGCCGCGACGTCTTGACGCACTCAATTTCATGCTAGTGATGGCCATTCTCGATATTATGACTTTGATTGGCATTTAAAACAGTACTACTATAAAAAATCAACCCACAATTTGGGGGTGTTATCTGTAAACTGACTGATGTAAAATGTAACAAAATCCTTATATCTGCTGTTCAAATAACTCTTTTCTTTCGGCTAATGACACAGTTCATAAGGGTTAATTGTGGACTAAGCTCATGGTGATTATGTTTCGGAAGAGACTGAATAATCAAGTAGCGTGGTGATAGACACACCTAGCTATCATGAAACTCGCACTGTACGAATCCTTCCATAAAAGTGGTAAAATATTTCATTCCCAATTGATGAGAACAGTGGGTATACAAGGTAAACTGTTTTAGTGTTAGTGACCACCTCTTCATTTTATATTTAAAAATGTGGTTACGTTCTGGGAATTATAACTTTCAGGTATTGATTCAAACCTAGTGTATGAACAATATTAACTGATATTTGAAAGTTCTGTTGTAAACTGAAAGAAGGTTGTCATGGGGCCCACACAAAATTGGAAAACATCGCCGAATTTTCCTATTTGCGTAAAAATAGAGCTCAGTTCAATTTTACATAACAGTCGTAACATTGTGTGTCAACTTTTTTTAACTCGGATGGTGAATAGTTTTTCCTTATGTACACACCAGCTTTGCTCCCATTTCACACTAGGGTACTACTGCACAGTGGTTTTTTTTGGGTCAAAAAAACCAGTGTAATGTCAAGCATGTACACTGCCACTTTTCCGATAGCGCAGTTCCAAAACGGTCGTAACAGTGTATCAATGTTACAACCGTTTACATTAAAGCAATTGCACATTTTTTTTTTTAATTTTTAATTACAAAAACATGAGATTTTTTACGCGGTTGCATTGGTAACTGGCTAGTAACCTATACCTGTGAATGGTTAAGCTCGAAAATGTCTGTGTGTCACAAACGAAGGAATTTTGTAATTAGAATAATTATTATCGGGGATCCCGATAATAATTCAACGGCTGCTGGAAACGGCCTTCCAATGTGAAATAGCCGGGAAATAGCGCCATGAACGTGTCTACCCTCATCCATTAGTTATTTTATTGGTTCAGGCAAGTCAAGTTAGAGGTTATCTTCTCGAGGTGGCACTATTTCATCATGGACGAACATAAACGTAGCATTTCCAGCTCTGCCGTTAAGTCCAATCTGGGATCCTAATTCTAATTACAAAATCGCTTATTTTATGATAAATACGCATTTCTTAGCATTCTCATTCGCATGTATAGTTTCCTAGACAGCAACGTAACTCTGCCAAAATATCAACTTTTGAAAAGTGGGGGCGCTCTTCAAAAATGCGCCATTATTGCTTTAACCCGTAGACCCACTGAGGATAATTTTCAGAACACTAAGATAGAAAATGAATATTTCTTAATTTATCTCTTTTCCAGTAGAGATCAACATTGAACAAAAAGTCATCAAGTAGTTTACAAATGCTGTTTTAAAATTAGCTTGACATTTTTAACACAGTGTTACATTTTAGGTACCTTTACTGGAATTACCTTGTTCATGGATCAATGAACAAAATAATTCCACATTTCGCGCACAACTCGTCGTGTAAAATCTCCCTAGTGAAACACCTTTAACGTCAAACCTGTGGGTGGAATGTTAAATCATTGTTTGTACATCGAACAGGTGTAAAAGTTGTTATAGTCCGCCTCACTCATAGTCCACCTACAATGGTAAGGAATAGGGCACTCGATTCAGTTGACTCTAAACGCAACATTAGTTTCACGATTTATTCCGTTGTCGTCTATGGAGCCTGGACTATGGCTCCGGCGGACTATATCTCCTTTTACACCGGTGTGGCAGGAGATATAGTCCTCCGGACTCACAGTCCACCTACAACTGTGACGAATAGTGTACTCGATTCAGTTGACTCTTCAGGTAACATTAGTTTCACGCTTTATTCCGTTGTCGTCTATAGAACCCGGACTATAGTTCCTGCCGGGCCATATCTCATTTTACACCGGACGTCGAAAATAAATTCCCGTATTAAGCATGGGTTCATGTCTCGTCTATGATTTCAAAAATGTTTCTGGTGATTTGAAAATCTTGTCCTCCTCGTCCTCCTTAGCCATTTTTACACGACCATTGAATTGATGGGAGTGGGTTGCAACCTCTTTTCGAATTTCATTTAAAAAATCAAATTATGTGTTTTGGTATGACAAAGGCCAAAATATGGTCTATTTAATCACATATTTTCTTGATATGATATACAAAGACGTTAAACTGGCGTTATGAGCTTACATTATCAACAAAGAAATGACCCAAACATGTGATATTTTAGGATAAATCGCTATTCTATCCACCCTCTCAACCAATTTTTGTAACGCCTCATAGTGATAGCGAGTTCGGATGTCGACCTCTTGGTGAAGAATGCCAATGTCGCTACTGGGAACACTTCTTTGTAGACCACAAAATCCATATTTGATCTCGAGTGTTTAAGTGGTGCTTGAATAATTATCTTTACCCTTTTTGTTTCCTTAACTCCTTATGTTGACGCTTCTCTGTCTGTGAGAAGCATCTATCAGGTTTCTTTTGTCTCCTTTAAGGCTACTGATATAATATGACCTGTTTTATCTGCTTCATGTAATTAAATAAGAGTGTACATTAGCAACCCAGAGTGTACATTAGAAAGCCAATCAAACGAATAGGGGAAGGATAATATTTATCTGCAATGGGGGCGATATAAGGTTGATGCGAACTTGGGTTAAAATCAGGATTTAAAAATAATAATCTTTAATGCTGCAAACAATTATCGAGCAGGAACGCAAGTCCAGAGAACCATCATTATGTCAAATTATCTCATCAAATGTTAAGTACATAATTATATGACTTCTTTACAAATTTATGCAAAGCTACAAAAAAGTATCAAGATATAGATAATAATAATAATAGTAATATCAAAGAGATTTATATAGCGCCTTATGCTACTTGGCCTCTAAGCGCTTCACAAATGGTCGCTGATCACTGTGGCCCAACCAGACCATAAACCATTAGCATCATTTCAGGGTATGCAGCAGATCGTTATCAGCGCTTTCCCTTATCAGCAAACACATCGAGATAACCATCGCAGCCGGACCAGCGTCCCAAATATCGCATGTGTAAATCGAGACACCAGCGGTTAATTTCTTGTCCAGGGATTTACAAAGACAGCTGAATCTCACAAGGTCCTGAACGCACGACTATACGCAGGGATGAGCATACACTGGACTCGAGCGCCTTACTGATTGTGCTATCTTGTCCGCCCTATCAATTAATTACAATTAAAGTTTATACATGTACAATTTTTGTAAACCGAGGCACCATTACCACATGTCACGTTTATATAACGTACACCCTCATTATAAATTCCCCTGTGCAAGTGTGGCGGGGATGCAGCTCTAAACAGAACATGGGCAAGCGCAGAACCCTAATTGACCAACACTAACATCGTAATCCAAAATTACCAGATACATCGGTAGAAAGGTGCCGGTATTTACTTGTATGAAATCACCAGGAAAATGTGCCCATGGGGACGTTATGCTTAATTATCAAAAGGGCAAAGGTTTCTTCTGAATATTCCAATATCTTGAAGAAAACAAAACCGTTCTTTTAATACGGGGCATGTTCTTAAGACCTCCTTGTCAATGACGACCGTTGCCTCGGGCGTAAATTACACACAACGAAGAGTTGGTACTAAGTGGATTTGACACAACGCTGCAATCGTTTCCTGGCAAGTTTTAACCATAACCGATTCTACCGTGAGGTAAAAGGTAAAGGAATCTGAATTTCAAGTATAATAATGAACCATATTATATCACGACATAACTCCGGAATGTAAGCAAGGTGTCAAACTTGGCAACAACTGTTGAAAACTTTTTTGTTATTTGGCTTTGACTCTAGCTCTTGATTAAAATCTGAATAGTTTTTCATAGTTTCATATTGACCAAGGAAACATTACAATCTGTGATTCGCGATTCACTTTACAAAATCGCTTCTTGTATCCAGCGCACCCAATTTTTGCTATATATATTTAATTTTTGGTCTATTCTAAACTCATAAAAGCATTATTGTACATTTTTATTGTATCATAGTGGAGAAGCGGCAAAACAAACCGTACTTTTTGGTATCCATACTTCGATGATTATTTTCGTCAGAAATTACATGAAGGAGTATCCCAAATGGCGCGCTCCACAAAATTATTGTTTACGCCCCTAATTTCAAAAATATCCAGAAGCACTATTTTTTAATTTTTTAATCCCATTCCTCTCATATTAATGTCTGATTATTGTAAGTCTTCCTCGCCCCCCCCCCCCCCATCTACAACTTAGTAAAAAAAAAACCTCGTGATTCACGATTGTGAAGCTAATGACTCTAAGTTGCTTTGTTTCCGGTTATTCATAAGTTGTAACTTAAATCTACCGATTTGGTCCATGATTTGAAATAAAAAAACAAAATTTATTCCTGGTTTGTTTTCACCCAATTTGTGAGTGTTGATGAATTATCCATTTTTTCTCCCTCATCTCCCTGAGGGGTGTACTCTTGTCCTCTTGACTTATGAGCATGTGCGAAAAATACAATGTCATAAATTCTCCTTTTTGGCCTCTGTACAATCACTCCCCCGCCTTTTCCCCTTTTTCTTTGTTATTTCTCTCTTTTGTTGGTTCCGATCAATTTTCAACAGTATAGACCTCTTGAAAAGCAAACATCACAGGACCATAAATAGTCCTCTTTACTGTGATGTATATTACGCCCCCCACACTTGTAGTGATTAGCACTCTCGACTTTTGCTGGAATTGCCCTGGCCAATGGCACCATAACATGTATATACATACGTGTTGTTTGGTTAAGACACAACAATGACATCATCCGTCTGAAGATTCGGTACCCCTGATCTTAAGTGACGTGAAAACCATTATAAACGGTTGCCTTTCCAGAGGTCCTATACTTTGAAATTTTATTTCACGATCTCCTGTAATGGGATTGAGCACTCTTAATCCAATACTAATTTTGGTCAAGAGGACACCCCCGTACGGTAATGCAGTCTGTCTCAAAAAAGTGTTGGCAATCAAAAAAAAAAATTGTTAAATATGAACTGTCAACATAAGTCCATTCTTATTTGGCATAATATTAAAGAACAAAGGACCAGGTTTTCAATGGTGCTTGTTTCATCTCATTCCGAGTTGTCAATCCTGAGATATAATCAATTTACGGCGATATACCAAAATCGCTTTTGTGCCACTTTTTATGCGTAGGCCGCAGATGGTTTTCGCCAGTTTATGTCAATGCTGCTTTGAGCTCCCAAAAGATGCAACTTGACAAAAGAAACAAATAACGATTAAAGAAAAACAAGAATCTATTTTTATCGACACAATTTTAACCAATTTCAAAAAACTTAAAAAAAAAAAAACCTTTTTTCATAAATAATAAACAATAAAAATATTATTGCACGTCAATGAATGAGCCTTTAATTGATTACAAATTGGTCATTCTGTTAAAATTATGCAGAAGGATGTATTGCAACAAAACACACCTCGAAATAAACCAAAGAAATGATAACACTATGCACTAATATATCTTTGTGCGTTACATAATTGGTAGCAGTTAAGAAAAATTTTGAAATGTGGAAGTGCAAAATGTGTTCAAGGTGTTGTATGAAATTTGCGTTTCCATTGCGTACTCTCATGGTTCTCTTCTAACAACGTGAAACATAGTAAATGTCCGAAGGCTATCACTTATCTTAATGCCAGAACTTATTGATCATAACTTTTCCACCATTACGTAACGTTTAGAGTTATTTTTGAAGTTAATCCTTTTTAAGACTTGCATTCTGTTTAAAATTTGAATACTTTGTTTGAAATCACCTTTCAACCGTTTCAAAACTCGATTTTGTGTCCCGCAGTAAACTGGTGTTATCTCTGGATTGAAACAATCAAATGATATGAAACAAAAAAATACTGGAAAGCGTGGTCTGTTCTTTTTAATTGATTTACAAAACGACGGTACGTTGAGATACATTATTGACAAAAAATGGTTTTTTGATTATACATTTGTTGAGACCGTCTTGTAACTTTAGGTAAAATTATTCGTCAATTTGGTGCAACAACTTGATGGGTAATCCAGTCTAGAAATTTGCCTTATTTACTTTGTTTATATCGAAACTACCTCAAGTCAATTTAATATAAATAATTTGATTTTAATTTAATCACTCGGACATTGTCCAACTCAAGCTCGGTTTTGTCCAAGAAAGCAAGTTTTAACCTCTGGAGCCAGATTCCTCGGTTCGAATCTCAGTGGCCCACTTGCGGGATTTATTCGGAACTCAGTTTGGGATTTCATTTATATAACAATATTGATTAAAACCGAATACCCACTTTCCTCCGTGGTTGTCATTTTGAAGTGGTGTTGTTGAATGTTGCAATATGGCGCTCTTTAAGCTGCCTGCCACAAGGTCCAAGTTTGCATTGTTTTCGTCCTATATATTTATTAGGTTTTACAGTGGTCTAGCAATTTGGCATACGGGCCACGATGGAGATTAAAATAAAACCTTGATTATTATTACCTTAGGCGTTCCCGCCTAAGGTTTTGATTTCTGTCTGTTCTTGTCCTTCTTCTAATTCTTCTTCTCAATTCTTCTTCAACTTTTTCAAAATGCGTCGTCTCTCACGCTGCTCCAATTGCAACTAGATTGGCCACAAGACCCCTTAACCCAACCTCATAGAGGGTGTTTCACAGTTTTTGACCATAGGGTCACGTAGGGTTAATAGCGGTCACGGTCGCGCTAACACCCGTTTTCCTTCTTCTCCCACAGCTCACATATCGGGTGTTCACAGATTTTGTCAATCCAAGGTCAGTTAGGGTCAAAGGGGCAGTCTCTCTAACTCCTCTTAAGATTTTTAAAATGCTACTGGTAATTACCAGTTGGCTTGATCTAACCAAACTTCGTCAGAATAACCTTTGACCCAATGTCCTACAAGGTGTTCACATATGGGGTCAAAGGTATCACAGGGGTCATTACAAGTCAGTCGCTCTTACCTCCTTTTTGCTGTTTCTTCTGCCACACATCAATTCCTATATTACTAGACTTGGTCAGAAAAAAAAACCGCTGACACAAGGCCCATATGGGGTACACCGATTGGGGGTCAAAGGTCACACAGATGTCTTACACATCAAGTCGCTCTAAACCCTCCTTTTTGTTGTTCTTCTTCTCTGCCACAAATCAATTGCTATCATCACTCGACTTGGTCAGAACAAATGCTGACCCAAGGCCCATATGAGGGTAATCACAGCTTTGGGTCAAAGGTCATGTGGGCCCAACGCCCGAACGCCTAAGGTTAGTGCGTCTTCAAAAACGCACCAGTAGTAAACATTCTAGTTAACAAATTATAATTTATTATCATCTGAACCCTAGCTTTATTAATCCACGTGTACCCATCTCTTACGTACAAATTCGGCTGCATCTGTAAGAAAATTATCAAAAGTCTTGTATTTTCTAATTTCAAAATTAGCACGTAGCCTTAAGAACACTCGGAACAAGGAATTGCTTCCTAACACAAAACCGTAAGATCGCAATCACTAAATTTTGTGAATTAGCTTTTCCTCAAGGATATCTAATGAAACATGAATAAAACAAACGGTGTCTGGAATCAAGAAATGTACATTTAAACCTCTTATCTCGTACAGTTGCTTGCCATATTGTTCGCAAAGAAATACAAGTATTCACTCAAAACTGCTTGTTTGTTTTTATTTGTTTGTTTGTTTTCAGAAATCATTTTTATCGGCAAAGCCTTGTTACCGGAATTGGTAGGAAAACATCACAAATCCCCGCCGTTAAGCCGAGGATTTGTTATATTATATGTGTCCGCAATACGAACATCACGTTTTTTTTTCACAATACATAATCTATATCAGGCTATAAATGAATAGTTGAACGTAAAATCGCGGGAGGGATTGTGTATTGAATTCTGTAAACGACAGTCATTAATTCCAGTCTAGAGGCACAGCAGATTTCCTGAGGGATACAAATTTCCCTAAACTAGCTCATATTTGGTATAACATAAACAATAGGTTAACTCGGCCAAGAGGGCAATATCGTCTGCATACACGAAACATGAATAGCAATATTAATCAATTTGGATACCCCGAATATATTGTTATTAAAGTGGTCGATCAGACCATTATAAAAAGAAAAAACCTGAGAAAATTTAACAACAGGACGCCTGCCTAAATCCCGATGTATACACCACAATCGCTTCATCGCGCGATGCTGCGATAAATTTACATCGCAATAATAAACCGGCGCGATAAAAGTCATGTATACTCCGAGCGACAAATGTTCCATCTTGAGGAAGTTGTTGCTGTATTATTGTTTTAGTGACAACCTAATGTTGCCAGTGGGGCATTTGTTCATACAATTTAGCAGAATTATCTCATACCTTCCGTATTTTGACGTAAGCTCTGGATTTCCTGAATGAGATCCAGCAAACTAGATTAGACGAGCGATATTATTTACGTTACTAGGTCAAAGTTATTTACAATTTGTTAGCCATGCCTGTTGATCAAGTAATATCAGACGGATAGTGCCATATCATTTTGAATCTTGGCAATAATGTACAGTCGGGACTATTTTGATTGTTTCCATCACCATTTTAAGTTTCGCACATCTTCAAGGATTTTGCATGACTTTTATCATTGTATGCCCGTTGATGATGGACCAGTTACTTAGTTTACCTACATTTGTACACGGGTTGGCAATTACATTTACAAGGTGGAATGGAATTCCCCGGGAACAAAGAGGTTATGTAAGTTTGCAACACCGGTGAAGTTGAAGATGAGTTCCACTTTTTTTGGTATGTAATTACCTATGTCGTGATCGTAGACGTTACCCTCGCGCCATTTGTTCTTTAACAACCAAATCTTTTTAACTCTGCCCTTTACTTAGTTCCCCTCACGATGGGATACCTGCAAACCTATCAAGATGTTATGGAATGCATGCAAAAAAACGGATGCCTTTTTTGCCAACAATGTACTCTAATCACTGTGTTTAGTCTGTTTACTCATTTGTAATGTAAGGCCGGTGGCCTATATTGTTTCTCAATAAAATCTCCTCCTTGTTTGGAGAAACTGTACACTGAACCAACATGCAACATGTAGGATGCGTAGCTCAGAATAGAATCAGTGGTAAACAAATATTGCGCACTACCGCCAAACAACATTCTTTCCAATCTCTTAAAAATAAATAATGCCTCATATGGGATCATACTATTTTTCCGCACACATTCGTAGCTGTAATAATTGTCCCATTTAAAGTATACTTCATTGGATGAGTTATTGTTTGTTGATTATCGGGCTATAGGGAGACGTTTAGAGCAGGTTCAGCTGGTTTTCATGCGGCATCGCCACCTGTTGGTTCCTAGAACAGCCATAGAGAATGTCGCGGTCCGCGATAGATCGCCGAGAGTTGAACAAAATTCAACTCTCCGCGAAGGCTCAAAATCCATCGCGCGATAGAAAGTCTTTCGCCGAGGCAATACAAAATCGGGGTCAAGTTCCATCGCAGCCGCGATAATCGCGGAAGCGAAGAGAGTATACTCGGGCTTAAGTCAAAAAGCCTAAGTCCCGTGAGTGTTATTCATCACGCGTTTGTGTATAATAGTAAGGGACAACTTCAAACTCCCAACGCCCGGTCGACCAACCACGGTTAAGGGTGTTGCTAAACCGCGATTCATTGTTTAGACCAATAGTAACCGGTTCCAACCGGAAAGACCCGCGGTAACCGAGCATGCAGCCAGTGGTTGAGTTATGAAGCGACCCCTGATTATACATGACCACAGCAACTGGAGTACAATGCCGTGCTGCTTGGACTAAGAGGATAGAATTGATGGCATTATAGTAGATTTCAAATTAAGTGAGACTCTTGCATATTTCCATCGGTGATATTGGGGTTCAATCCCTGCCATGACTGACATTAGGCTGTTGTTTCCATTACAAAACACATTTTGTCCATGGTACCAAGTTCGGCTTACCTGAAACCGATGCTTGTTCTACACTGGTCCCTGTTAATGAATAGAATGACTTATGCCATGGTTTGCTGGGAAGTAAATCCGCTTTGACGGGTTTGGTTCCATTTTTGATGGCCAGATAAAAACTTAGTTGGTGTTATGTGTGCATTGATCTAAAGATCATTATTTGTGCAATCAATGCTGTGATAACGAATTATATATATTTCAGTGTCAAATGTAAGTTATGCTCAAATAACAACGTTTAATGTAATAATTGCTGCTAGTTTTGCACCCTGTTACATTCAATGAAACATCCAAGCTATCTTACATGGGAAATAATTTTAGGTCAATTTTTACTAGCTACATTATTATACCTTGTATGAGTCCATAAACTTTTTTACATGTGGCAATTAAATAATGCCTCTTTAAAACCTCTCATGGTGAATGGGCAGACCTAAAACTTTAACGAGGTCTCACTTATTTTGAAATCTACAAAGTATGTGTACTAATCTCCATAGTCGGTTCGGGTCTGCCTGTTCACCCTGAAATAGCTTTGATGAGCTTTCATAACCTGTCCTAATCGCCCTATAGAAAAGTACACTGGGAATTTTTGTCGTGGACATACTTATCATTTTAATTACATAAAAATGGCGTTTTCGGATTCTTTTTTAAAAATGGTCGCTTTTTTTTCTGGAAATTGCCAGCGTGTCTCTTTAAGGAGTTCATTCTTTACATTACGCTTTTTTTTTCCTGCGCGTGCATTGTTGTCTTCCTTTTTGAATATTTGACTTTCCATATCACGATTCGTGAATCTGCAATAATATTTTGTACAAATGTTATTCGTTCTGGTTGTCGGCCATCGGTCGTGAAGAAAGGATTGTAAACATAAATGACTTGAAGTAATAAAGTCCTTACGTTTACATCATGGTTGGCACTGCAAGTTTCAGTTCTTGTACAAGTCCTGCCAGGTTCTTATAATATAATTTTGATTTTATTTATTCGGACAACGTCCCTGGATAATCCAAGAAAGCCGTCTGCAGAAGCTATTTTTTTTTTTCCACCCGGGGTTTATTCACCGGGAAATCCAGGGGTAATAACCCTACTCTTTTCGAAACTGATTGTGATATGCACCCAAAATTGTAGTTCTATGTACATGGAGTTATCTAGTTTACCGGCTTAATGTTCCCCCTCTGAAGGAGGGAATTATCATGGTTCAACTGAACCGAGAGGGGGAGCACATTCCAATTTCAATCAGCAGTTCATTCAGTTTAGATCCATAGTTTAGTACATCGATTAAATCCCTGTAAGTAGTCCTGCCGGGAATTGAACCGGAGAAATCTAGAACCAAATACTAATACCTTACCAGGAAGCAACATGGTTCAAATGAATATAACATTGACTAAAGAATTTAGACAAGATAGTGTCCGTCTTTATTTCACAGAATCTAGAACGGGACTGAGACAATTTGGCAGCTCTGACAAGAGAGGAAAGATTATTGGGCAGCCCGACCAACGGCATCATTTGCCCCAAGACGAGGACAACAAATATATTTAAAAATGTATCCACACCCATGTATTTGACAGCGAATATTGGGTCGTCAGTGAGCTTTTAAAAATATTGGTTGGTAAGACTTTTGCAATGAAAGCAAACAATCTCAATACTAATTCATGCCGTTATCAACAATAAACTCAGCGTAATGTTTTCAAATTGTCTACATAATAATGAAGATAGTGAACTAATGCACAAAACAAGCCAACAACCCGCGCCATTTAGAATAAGCCGTGAGGACATTTCCAGAAAGAAAGAAAATAGCTCCATTTTATCCGAAACTGGTTATGTTTTTTGTAGTAAAAGATGATTTAGTATGTTCTGTTGCGGTATAGAAAAAATCAAAAACATGGTTCTTTAGAGGACAGCGTGCAGGAAGTTCAAAACTAGATTTTGGTTTCTTTCCTTCTTTCACTAAAGTATCCTAAACTTCCGGGGTTTATATAAATTCTCAAAGGCCAACCAATTTAAAAGTCTCGTCTAGGGATTAGTCCGTATTGGATGCGAAATTACAATAAAATTCGTCGGCCCCGCGGTCAATTTTGCGATCTTAATTCGCTCTATACGGTTACATATTCAATTAAAACCTAGTGGAACATCACCACAATAAGGTTATGTAACTAATCGACTTTAGATATGGGAACTTGATTGCTGTTACATAAATGACACAATGGGAAAACGACAAGACAAAAAAATACAATCCAAACGGCATTTGATTTATCGCGCCCTTCTCAAAAAACAAGGTCAAAGCGCTTACAAAATAGAGAGTAATTCCTATTAGCCTAAAAATAGTAATACAAACAGGTATGAAAAAGAACCATGAGATAAGTACTTAACATCAACTATAAATTAAAAAAGCAAACAGCTGCATAATTAAATATCATGGAGGCAATAACAGAAAAAACTTAATTTAAGCACACGATCAACCCTTTGGAAATAGAGAAATTTTAGAGCTTTCTGAAAAGTAACAATGGACTTGGAGAGTGGCGAACAGAGGAGAGATAGGCAAAGAGTTCCATGAGGCTAGGCCGCATTGCTGAAAGCCGTCACCCACTGACCTTGTTGTGCGGGGGAACACAGTGAGGCGTCTTGTCAATCTGGCAGATCGCAATCCTGGGCTGCCAGGGAACTCTCCAAAGAGAGGTATTCGACAGTAATGATTGCTCGCTAAGTGACGAATGCAGTAGCTTAAAGACAACGCGCTCACTAAGTGGTTAGCCAATGGAGCTTCTTTAAAGAGTGGGTGGCTGGTGTCTTTCTATCAGAATCTAAACACGCAGCCGGCTGCTCTATTGCAAATTGAAGTCACCCGATCTTGGCCGACATTCCATACAAAGGTGAATGTCAGTGGTCAATGCGATGAAAATCAGTGAAACGAGACGAGATGATGACAACTCCAATGTGATAAAGCGGCGGTATCCGGTAATATGCGAATAGGGGAAGTAACAGACTAATGATGACCGTACTGTTCAGTCATAGACATGTCTGATCAACACGACCAAGGTTCTAATGCGAGGCGATGAGGAAAACAACACTGTCCCGACCCTGAGGTATACTATATTTGAGGCGACTTGTGTAATAGGACATGAAATGCGATATGAAAATGCTGTTTTTCATCATTCAATGAGTTTGTCCCGCGCATCCACTCACTGATTTCATCAATACACAAGAGAGAGCTTTGACAGCTAATCTACGGATCAATGTCAAATAGAGCTGCATCATCTGCACATCACGGACAATTTAAAGTTTGGCGAAACGGCATAATTGTTAATAAATATGTTAATATTCAGGCCCTTTGAGTTGAAATTTTGTGAGTTTGTGAGTAGTACAAAAACGTATATGCCAAATTTCTCCAAAAAAGGCAAAATGTAAAATACTTTACTATGTGGACGCCGGGACGGCATTGTAGTCCAATCCTTGAATGGATTTGTCCCGCGTTCCTTTGATTCTAATGGAATGAACCTGAGCACAAATTCAAAGGTAGGTAGACGAGGGGTCGGAGCGCCCATGGGATTAGAGCTAACTTGAACATATGCGGAAACAAGACCTGATGCCCTGTAGGACGAGTGATAGGCTGACATAAATGATGCGTGCAGAACGATAGCTAGGACACTAGGGACGAGTAATTTGTGAAAACGCACAAGCTATGTAACCATGTGAGGTGCCCGGGTGCGGGTTCTCAAGGGAGACAGAGGTAAAGATGATCGATAAGTTAATCAATATCTTCAATTTTAAATTGTACAACTTCTCATGAGAGAGGATAAGAAGAAGGATATTTTAGCTGCCTTCGCTTTTTGTAATATGTGATGTCACAAAGACGGCCTTGATAGTAGATGACAGTCGGGAGCTATACGGAGTGTATAAACCATAGGATTGGTTCTTATCCACGGTGTTTTTTTTGGGGCAGGGGGCTATCATGTACCTAGTCCACACATCGCTACTCTCATAGAACAGAAGCTCTGTTCCTTTAGTAATAAGACCATTAAAACCGGGCAGGGGGAGCATCTAATATGACCGTGAGTCGAGCTGTAAAGGACCGTGTTGCGGTGTTGTAAAGAGCGCCCACTTAAGAACAACAAAATTGAAAAGACCATACCTTTTTTTGAAAAAAGATCGTAAGATCCGCAATTGAAGAGTGTGGTGACAAGATGTTCCAGTACTAAGGGGCTGAAGTTTTTCTCAGGTTCACAAATCAGTATTGAGTTATCTGTTACTCGGATAGATTGTGTCCGTGAACGGGGTGGAAACTGTTGGCACATTCATTTAGAAATATATACTTATGATTCTATCAAATTATTGAGGCACCTAGGAACTGTTTAGCGCGTCAAACAGGGGACATAGGACATTCCTTTTTACTGTGAAAGTCAACGCACAACTAAACAAAAAGCGTGTCATTTTAAGAATCGTAAAAGTAAAAATTGATACAATAATGCACAGTATGCCGGGATGGTCACTCACCTAGACATAGTCATCGCGGTCTTCATCATCATCATGATCATCATCTTCCTCATTTCAACCAAAATCACATGTCACGGGTTTCTTGTACATAGACGGCTCGATCATTTATTAAAAAAATTATAACTAGTCTCTTTTTTTTTAGACACGTATTTACCCTTGTATATATGAAGATAATTGTCAAGAATTGCGTGAGCTGAAAAAAAATTGAAGAAAAATCGTCCATGGTTTCAAATCAACCCAAAATTGCAAATTAATGGAAAAGTGGCTGAAAATCCCAAGATGGCGGCCGTGAAGCTATTTTTTTCAGGGCTCACAAAAAAATAATCTCAGAAGGCAAATTAAGTGGAAGAAAAGACATTAACAAGTGATATGAAAAGATAATTGGATATGGGATGATTTAAGCCTAAAAAATCAACAAAATATAGGACTCTTGGTCAAAAAATCTAAAAATGGGGATATGCAAGAAATGATTCAGGTCCAAACCTGTGATGTCAAGGGAAGACAACTGTCTAAACTAACTCTCATAACACACTAAAACATAAAAATATTGGTAATAAATTGTCCATCGTGTCATCGTGGTCATCAATCATCCTTATTCAATGATCGCTCATGACATTCAGAATGCTGTACCTTAAGTTCAGCCACTTTCTGGTCCTAAATTCCAGCCTGGGCTACCTTATCTTTGCAGGAATTTATCGAATTCATCACAGATGTAGTCCTTTCGATAGCCAAATGCAATTTGAACTCGTGATTAAGATATCCTGGTACAACCCAGCACTTCACCGTTGTTTAATTCAAAATTCTGGGTTGTTCGCAGGAACATACCTTGTACATGGGAAAATGATATCAAAAAACGCTCATTGGCTGCTATATGACACATTGTGAAACATCCGGTTCAAATGGTGACAAAGGAAAACATTTGGATCAATACCGGAGGCGCGGAAAGTATTCACGGTTGTAGTCTTGTGTCCAGGGACGAGAAAGAGATTATCTAAACTTGATACTGCGTGAGAGACTAACGTTATCAGTCCCACTCATAGAGATGTGTGTAAATGAAACGAACTCAAATACTCCGGAAAAACAAAGGGGTCTATGGCGGTTTTTGCATCAGAGGTCCGTACCATGTTTGATTGAAATGTATCGAATTGGGTTGACATAGAACTAGCGAGAAAAATTTGACCCGTTTTATTGGGTACTTCGGTGATCGCAGACAAGAAAAAGTGAACACGCAAATCGCTACGGTCGCATCCATTGCCCACAATGCCCTTTCGACACTTTGCGCAGTATGAGAATTTTAAGACACTGGTTTCAATTTACCGCCAAACTTTTTTTAATTGTAGAAGCAGGATTACGTATTACCGGAACGCCACAGGTTGAGTGTGGAAACAGGGGATGTGCGCCACTTGACCTTTTGTTGTCAAATTCTGAAATAAACGTACTTGTAAATTATCAGATACATGCCAACGGACGAAAAAATCCACTACTCATTGGCCAAAATGTGAACATAGGAACATCGTTTCTATTGCTCCTCTTCAATGTTCTCTTTTTCTGCCCCTCAGAACGGCATTCGATTTTAAGCGAGGAGCCCCGGAGAGCGCACACGCTAGTATCAAATTGTGTGAATCGCTCGGCAGGTGGTTTCACAACACTAATTCACTCCTCGTTTGGGTAATGGCAAAGCTAAATTGGAACTGCTTCCAGTGAGCTAGGCAATTATGAAAAACGTGAAAGAGTGTAGCTTGACCAACAATGAGATTATCCCAAAATATTGAACTCTGGTGAGGTTATATCTCCGTTTGAGAACTGCACACTTGGAGTCTCAATACCCTCCTGTCTAATAGAATCAATGGAAAAGGCGAACGTTACTTGGCTATTTTGGTCGTTAACAATTGAAAATAATAAACCCAAGGAGCTGTTTCTCTCATCTCAATCAGAAGATATGTGTTTTGATTAACACTAGTCTACCTGAGCCCATTTAACAACACCCGAAGGGGTGATTACCCGTGTGATTTTCATTATTGAATATCCGATTCCTATATACTTAGTACCACAGCATAGCATGGAGTCCCTTCTTTCCATTGGTATCAAAATAAGTACTAATATTCCATTATGACGTCATTATAACGTCATAAGGAAAAGTATGCAAATACAGGATATGGGATGGGAATTTGAAATTTGGTACTTTTACTGACTCAAAAACACTTTATAGCACTAAAGCAGTTTATTAGAGATATAAATATGGAAATGAACAGACAATTGGTACATTCTTCACACGAGGTTCATATTGTTTAGACACTTATATTTTAACACGCTAATTTTTTCTCTCAAACTAAGACATGACTTTCCTCATTGCGTCTCGATTCTGACTGTCTCAGTTATTTTTGATCGCTAGATCCCAAACTACCCCACAAATAACTTCAAACAACGGGTTACATCCACAAGGGGGATATGAATTTGTAAATGAGAATGAGAGTAACCAGGTCTCATGTTTTGAAAAACAATATTTACGATTCCTTTGCTGAAGGATATATGGTAATGAGACATTTATCTTAACGACTGTCATGCAGACAATACGGTTGGGAACAACATTTTATCGGAAATGTTAAGCTCCAATACACATTATTATTAGACCTAGCAAAAATGATGTTCATGATATATGTTCGATTGCATTCCCAAGATTGGCACCATTTATCACCCTACATGCACCTTGTCAGAAACAAATGTGTGATTGTAATTGATTACAGTAAGTTGCAGAGTATTTGTAACGAATTGTAACAAATTGTAACAAATTGCAACACAGATGCGCATCCTGGATAGTAGGTTATCATACATTGGAATAATACTGAATTTTATTATTCGTGCTTTCTCCTTATTAGTAACCAATGATATTCCGTTGTGCATGTATTCTTAAGAATAACTTTTAAAGGTGCCAAAACAGTGCCGCAATCCAAGAACTTTGTTTGGTGTTTTGGGCTTGTGCCCTAGGAGTCTGATGATGATTCATAGATTGGTGATAAAGTTTCTGCAAGTTTACAAAGAAGACAAAGCTACAGACAAATTGTGGCCTGTAGTGTGTTGAGAGTCGCGAATTCATCACCATCCATTATCCCTCGAAGGAAGTGCTTATCACCGCCTTCTATTTTTGTTTCTGGTGCCAAATTATTTAATGTAATTGTCAATTGACATTTTACGCTTCTTAAAATAAAAATTAAGTCTGGGATGCAGTGGCGTAACGGGCCTGCCCGCTCTGAGGGGGCAAATTTCCCAGTCTTGGGAAATTTTCACTCTCAGGGGGGTCAAAGGCCAATTTTTCCCGGTCAGAGGCTAAAAACGACTGATTTAGCATGATTTTGGAATTTTTTTCCCGGGCAAAGTCGTCAGGGGGCAAACTGCCCCCCCCCCGCCTGTTACGCCACTGCTGGGATGAATGGTAAGGTAAAGGGTGATTCCCAAGTGATGGAGAGAAGTACCAACACGCCTAGTCCGACGCAGGAACATCTCGAACAAATTGTTGTATCAATGGTCCTCCTCTTTCCACTGATACCAATATAAGTACCAACATGCCCAGCATTACGTTAGAATGACGTCACAAGGTTCGCATGTCAGCACAACTCGTCATGTGAGTGCAACAAAGTCGTATCTGCATTTTCATGATTTTACAGGAGAAGCAATTTTGTGTTTCATTCTTTGTGACTTTTCAAATGAAAATAATTCTTACACACGATAAAAATGTATTTTTATATATCGTATAAATATCTCATTTCCCACTTAAGTCGACTAATAAAGAAGTAATTGGCTAATTAAAATGGCGTATCTAAACACATGATTTCCCGTGTCGCGCAACAAAGTCGTATCTACCAGTTACGACTTTGTTGCACGACATGGGAAATTCAATTTTGAGTGCAACAAAGTCGTATCTACACCTAATTAGGCCTAATTAGCCTAATAACTCTGCAATAAATTGAGCCTTATACTTGAAATATATGTTAAATAATGCGTATTCATTTACTTTTGTAAATCAATTAAGTACCGGGTGTAATATTGAGTGAAAAAAGGTCGTAACCACATTTTTTGATATGTTTTTAAGGTTTTTTGTGCCGAAATTAGCATAAATTAGCATAAATTTGGTA
>JAMKCH010066453.1:0-10323 GCA_023653785.1 Ophioderma brevispina
GAAAATTTGGAAATTGGTAAAGGAAAAAAAATCCACAGATCAAAATAAGGGTCAGTGCAGACATCTTGCAAACCACAATGGCTATGTGTTGAGTGATCTGCTTATATGTACACAATTCCAGTCTTTTGTGCTTGAAAAGTTGGGATAGTTTACCTAGGTGTTTCCACCTTTTTAAGGTTAATAGATTATGAATAAGCAGTTTCCTCACTAACTGTAGTAATGCCTTCTTTGTGCAACTATTGCAAAATATTGGAAATACGTATATTTTAATATTAGCATGGCTTACCCCCTTTTTTTTTTTCTGACCTATCATCAGGTTTTTCCTGCGGTGGACAAATTTTTCTCTCATTGAAAATTTTTATTTCACAACACAGATTCAAGGTACAATTAATTTTATCACCACATCTTTTAATCCTGTTCTGCCTTAATAATAGGAACCATTTCAATTGACGGTGTGAACATAAATAATCTTCCAGTGATTGAATCGTCAAGAGACTAGACATAAACATCAGGATCCTGTGCTTTTTACTGGTCAATCAGGAAGAAAATAGCTGTACAATGTTAGACTCTAACAGAGGACAAGTCGTACTTTAGTAACACAGACTTAGCAAAAGACTACATTCAAGGTCACACACCATAAAAAATTAGACTGGACAAAGTGTTTACATCAATAGGATGTACACACATGGTGAAGATGATGCAATTTAAGGGTTGATTGTTAAAACAGTCTTTTCCGTCTGCAAAGTGAACTTTTGTGACCATTTTGTGTTTGTTACTGTTGGTTTGTGGATTGTGGTGTGAGATTTGGGGAACCACCTCGCCGCCTATTTGCATTATGCTCATCTGTTACTGCTAATTTGGAAAAAACAAGTTCAGGTGATGGTTGATAGGACTGAGATCTCCCCTTCTTTTTAAGAGTAGTGGAGCGTTGGGACTGCCAAATTGTCGACAACCCCTCCCTCGGTACAACAAAACGCAACCACTTCATCCACCTTCTCCGCACAAGATAGTAATAAAGAATTATAAAAAGATGCCGTTGTGGTCAAAAAACTTTTGTGGCAGGGTGTTTTTGGTCACAAACACCTCACGTTTTTGAGCTAAAAACTTAAGAATATCAAGATTTATTTAATTTTTTTAGCAAAAACAAAATTCTATAATGCAATACTATCATCTCTGACATTTCTATGATGATTCTGTTTTACAATATATAAAGGGTCTTGAATTTTAGCCCAAAAATCACCGTTTTTCCTAAAAAAAGCATCTTTTATCACGTTGTTACCACACGAGTATTACCCGAACCCTTTATGCAACGTAGAAAACTAATCAATAACAAAAAGGATTTACCATAAAATAAGATTGTAATATTTTACCTTAAAAAATAAAAAAATAATAATAATTTCGCAAATTGCAGCCCAAATTATTTTTTTTTTTTTTCGGCATAGAAATCATCCCTGCACCAAATATTTCAACCACAACCTCATTTTCTTAAAATCTCTAAATAATTAGCCTGCAAATATAAGGTGGTTGGTTTTGTTGTACGGTTGGAGGCGGTAGGTTTACTCGAAAAATAGAGCACTTTTCAAGGCTGGCCGCTGCTGCTAGATACAATTTCAAGCCAATTTAACCTGACTGATGTGTCTTGAAGGAGTTACATCAAGCAACTGAGCACGTTTACCTGAAAGTGGCTATTTTATCACTGCTTCTATGATTTTTGTCATACATTGGAAACCTGGAGGTTAATTTATTACTCATTCATGCCATTTATCTGGAATATCCTTGAAAGTGCTTTCTATTTTTTTTCCATATGCTCATGGTAAGCTATCCTAGCATGCTAGCATGCATGGGAGATGCTACCATCAGTAAATATATTGTTGAAGACTTATCCATGACTGAGAAAAGGGAACAATATTGGTTTCACAGGTACACGGATCTTGAAATTAACAAATCGGATGATCCATCTCGTGATAGAAGTGCTTCCTATGAAAAAAAGACCCCTTAGTCACTGGCTTTGAATATTTGGCAATACTATCTCTCATTCACTGTCAAAGAAAGGGATCAATGTAGACTGCGTCATGAATGATTTGACAGGACACATCCTGGGACTTTGCCAAGCCTAACCGCACTGCTGACCATGGCTGCATGCCAAATCTAGGTGTAAATCAGAGGGGTAGGAACAACGACCCTGCTCGATTTGGCATTGGGGATTTCCAACGGTATTGGGGGAACTGTTACGGGCATTTACTATGACAGTCTATGTCTCAGTGAAATTACAAAATAACTCTTCATCTTCGTTAAAAAAAAAGATCTTAGTTAAGATCATGATAATTTAGGGAAAAATTATTTAATGTCAAAATCCGTCTAGGTTAGTGATTGGGATAACCTCCGCTGCAAACACAGTGTGTGACTTCCAATTAACGGTCATTGAAGTTAAATATTTGTCGTGACCAGGCCTAGTCTTTAGTCAAGAATGTGTGTAACCGTTCGATATGGTAAGAGGCCCTCCTACCGGTACGTCTTTGAAAAAGACTAGCACCGGAAGTTGATGCCGTTTGAATTTGCTGTGCTGTTAGGTTGGCATGTCCTACCCCGCTGGTGTAAAGGAATGTTCTGGTAAGAATCAAGGAATACAGGATTCCTGTGTTATCTTGTCATGCCAAATCTGGTCAATACTGTGATGCATGCGCTGTTTGAAGCACAAAAATAAACACGGGGAATTGTGTTAGGGTTGATGAAGTGCAATTGTATCATCAATGGGATGAACATCTTAATGCAGGACATGGATAGAAACTGGTTAGGAATTTCCTGAATTTGCATTATTCTTGATAAGAGACAATCTCTTGGCATTTGTGGGTACTGTGGGATTTTTGTTGTTGTTGACAAGAGGAACTCTTGACAATTAAAAATTGTTGGTGTAAATCTGTAGTAAGTCTAAAAAAATTGTTGGTGTTAGATCCCATCCATGCACAAGGCACAAACTTAAATGATTTATAATAACATTTCTTTCAGTAGGAAGCACCAGACTTTGTTTTTTTCTTGGCGAGGGGGATTGGAGGAAAAGTGACTTTCATCAACGGGACAGAAATCACAAAATTCATGCAATTTTTTTTTTGCTGGGGGAAAACTGGGGGAAGGCACGAAATTGGGGGAAAAATTGACCCATGCCGCCTTTGGCGCTACCAATACACTTCTTTTAAAACCTCCCTATTGCCTGACTAGATTTTTTTTTGCTGAATATTTTGTGACACAGTTTTGAGAGACATGCGCTTATAGTTTATACTTTCCTTTAATGTTCAATCCTTCATTCTTTGATCAGTTTCGATTAAAATCTTTTTGTTTAACAATTTTTTTAGTGCTTTAAAACAACTGCCACAGTATAATTCTTTGCTGCATTCCAAGAATAACAAGTGGGCTATTATTTATACCCTTTGCACCTATGCTATACTGAGTCCTGTTTATTGGAATCAGTTGCCAGCACCAGACTTTCATTTTCTGGAGGAGACTGTGGAACAGTGAAATCGAGGGGGGGGACTTCCAAATTTTGGGCCCCAAATTGCCGATATTTGCCCAAAATTGGTTATTTTGCCCAATCGCTGATTGTTGCCAAAAACCTGTCATATTTCCTCTGGCCAGGGGGGGGCAAACTAGGGGGGGGGGGGGGGGGGGGGAATAAAAAATTAGGGGAAGCCCCTGCCTTGATGGAATAATGCCCAGGATATAGAGTAAAAAGGGGGTTTTTTGCGAAGGGTAATAATGTAATTATACCCAAAAGTGTTTATACTGGCTTTGGGTTGATTCCTTCCCCCATCTCTGGCTCTGCAACAGTTTTTGTGCTATTTTGCTGGGTTATCAAGTCAGATCACACCTGTCCACATTTATGTATTTCCATGGATATGGATAAAAAAGACCAACATGAATGTGTCCACAGATGCAGGATTCTCATGTATTTCATTTTCAATTATAACTACACCTTTTAATAATTAAAACTCAAAAATGTGCAGATAAGTTTTACTTCTTTATAGAACAAAGTTGAAAGGTATTGGTTGTGTCAATCTGTTTTTATATGTTTATTTCCTGGAAAGCCTAAATAATCTACCTAAAGAACATTTTGAACTAAAGTCAGTTAGAAAATAAGAAAATTTATAAATTTCTTGTTTTATTAAATTTAATGAATTGAAGTGAATAAGACGGAAAATCCAAGCACGGTCCTTGAAGAACCCGGTCCTCTCGCTACTAGGCGTGAGATTTACCACTTGACCACAGAAAGGACTGTGTTAACGTGGGTACCAGAGAAATGACGCTAATGTATGTCAGTGTTTATTTAGAAGTCTCAAGGACACATCATGATATTAAAATAAAAAAGATAGAATTTAGTGTTTTGCCTATCAATATTTGTGTTAATGGATGTTTTTTTTGTTTTTGAAGCCAATATTTGCGTAGTGGCAAAAATACACTATGTTAATTAAAATTATTGGACTGCCATCACATATGATGTGAGAATATTATTATTATTATTATTACAAAACATTGATATGGCGCTTAAAGAAGAACACAGCGCCTAACAATAAATGAATAAATGACAAAGTTTAACCTACAAGTACATTAAATGCAGGCAGTGCAGGAGTACAATGAAGAAAACACACAAGTATACAAAAGCAGCAATATATACCAAAAACAATAGATGCAATTAAGGGAATAAATTGAGTCTTGAGGCCACCCTTTCAAGACCGAGACGGACATCGCTGCACGGATACAAACCGGGAGCTGTTCCAAAGTTAGACCAGGACTGGAAGGAAAGATTTGCACCAGCCGTCCGTTTGAGCGATGGACCACAAGTCTGGTGGTATCCATGGAGGAGCGGAGTCGACGTCGCGGTTCATCAACCTTGCTTTGAAATGTAGCATATGTACAAAGTAAAGAAATCATTCAGTAGCACTGGGCTTCACCATGCACTGATTTAAAAACACAATTAACATAATTTGTATACAATCCTTTCCTTTACAGGCAGGCAGCCAGTGTAATGTACACAGGAAGTAAGAAGAGCTTGGTCTCGTCCGCAAGAAAACACCAAACGCGCTGCTTAAATTCTGGAGACGCTGTAGGCGCTTAAGATCGCTCTCTTTAGCACCATATAATAATGAATTGGCATAATATGCGCCGAGACAGACCACAAAGCTCTTACTGCATGATGACAGGCGTCCTGAGTAATAAACCTCCGCATACGGCCACAAATTACGAATATGGAAGTTAACACTCTTACAAATGCATTAAACGTGATCATACTACGTTAATATGGAATCAAACATGACTCCCAAGTTCTTAACACAAAGATTAACAGGCAATAAACAAAAAAAAAGTCTATTCTTTTACTCTCATTATTAATTATTTTTAGTGTTTAAAAAAATCACTGCCAATATTTTCTCTCTTTCATAATATTAGTTAAAAATGTCCCTGAACTTCAAATGAACAACCTGGTACTATAGTTTAGTAATATTTTTCTGGCATGGTGTAGCGCGCCATTGTGTTGCAATCTACGTGCAACCCATGGGTCGGTGATACGACTGAACTCATGACCCAAAGTCTGGTTCGAGTCCCACTGAGGCCAATGTTGTGTTGTACTCTTGGGCAAGGCACTTAACCTCGCTTGCCTCTCTCCACCCAGGTGCAAAAGGGAGCTGTTTAGGAATATTGTCCATTGAGCGCCGCCCAAAGGTATAAGTATGCCTTGGAATGTTGTAAGGAGCTGGGCATATTCTAGCGTGGCAGTGGACTAAATTAAAGCGCTTTGGCTAGATAAAATGTCGACATTTATTTATATTTATTTAACCAAGTGGTGCGCCATTTCTGCGGGGAATTTGGCGTACCTTGTAACTTGGCCAAGAATTTATTACTCCAACTATAGTTTGCATGCCACGTCCTCCAGGGTGGGCAATTTGGTACACTATGCGTGCAGCAAGTCAGTGAGACGACCCCTGCCTCCTTGGGGGGACTTGCGAATTTTTGCCACCTCTGGACGCCGCCTCGGTACGCCACTGCATGGACAGTTAATCATATTTGTGGCTATAAATGTATTTCTCTTTAGTTCAATTTGGATTCCAATGATATAATGCAGTGATGATGAATTGTGGGAAGCCTTAGCGATAGCCCAACTTCCAGACCCGGTTGTCACCGGACGAACCTTGGCCTAGGTGAAGTCTAATTATAATTTCCAAAAATTGGCTGTTATTTATGGGTTTATCCTTAAAGAGATTGTATATGTGTAAACATTTTAAAAGGGAAAAACTATCATTGGACCTTTTACAATGTGAATGAAAGGGAGTATTTCAATATTTGTGCTGGGGGAGGAATGAATACCCCCCCTAAATTTATGAGAGCCCCATAGGGGACACATGTAAAATATAGGTGTCGGTCCCCCAAAATTAATGCTTCCTACGCCATTGTAAAATATGAATGTGATGGGATGTTCACACGTAACAGGTGTATTGCGTCAATGTGTGCATATATTTCAGTTAAAATTGTACAAATCTTGTAAAAGCATGCTTGACCTAGCTATCTCATAATTAAACTATAAAAACAATGGGGAAAGTGGCTTACCCATGATGCATAGACACAAACTTAAGGCTCAGTAGGGACTCTTTTAAGGGAGAAAATGATTGATGTTTAGGACAAGATACACTGGTGATGACACTCAAGCTCAATATTGTCTTCTATAAGGAGACGTAAGATTACAGTTGTTTATCTATAATGAGACATCATTATATTAAGTTCAGTGTTGATTGGTAACATTATTTGGAAATATTTCAATTCATTCTTTTTCCAATAATTTATATTTCCATCAATACATATTATAAAAAAGTACAAAATATTAAAAAACACTATGATGGAGGAGGAGGTATAACAAAAAGCATAAGAAGCCTGAAGGTGTTATCCCCCTGAACAGCAAAAACTTCAGGGAATAAACAAATCAGGACCAAAACGATACAAGGACACCCAAAATAAAGATACAAAACAAAACAAAACAGAAAGAGCTGAAGGTGTTTTACCCCATAACAGCAAACATTACGGGATAAACAAATCAGACAAAACGATACAAGGACACACAAATAAAGAATACAAAAAAAAAAACACAGAAAGTAGTCATAAGCAATTTAGTACAGAATTCATAATTAGATTTAAGGCAGTTTCACGAGAGAGGGGCTCCCAGTAGTTTGGACTTATGTAGAAAAAGAAAAATACATTTTCAGTAGTATAATTTTTGTTTGGCCACTTTATCAGTTGTTTTCACCTATTTAAACGCATGAAATTCACAAAGCAAATTGGTAGAAAGTTTGAAGTGCCTGCAATAAGTAGTTTTCAAGATATGAGACTTTTTGATAGGTGAATGTTACACTTTTTGGATGGACACAATTTTCCCATATTTTGTCCATCAATGTAACAGTAGCCTGAAAAAACAGTATTTTGTTTGTAAAAATTTATCTGAAAACAGGATTGTTTCAAAACTGTTCTTCATATGAAAAGTGACCCTAAAAATACATAAAATATCTATCCAAAAATCAAATCCTCTCACAAAAGTAGGTAAAAAAAATCATCATGTTTGTTGCTAATGTTACTATTGATGGACATATTGTTGTCCATCAAAAGATGTAACGTTTGCAGTAAGAAAAGGGGGATTTATAGGGTTTAAAAATTATATTTCTTTTGCCAAATTTACTGTTGGAGTGTGCTGGCTAGAAATTTCCACATGACAAACACTGGTTTAAAATGCCCCAAAATACCATCTCGATACTTGATATTACACATTTTATGTAAAACGGAAGATTTGGACCCTCGATAGTAAAACTATATGGAAGAAAAAAGAAAGAAGAAAAAAACAGTTTAATTGTATTCAAGTTAAAATAATCGTAACATGTCTTTGTCTTAATTCGTTTCGTAAAGATTTCCCAAAATAATGCACATTTTCAAGGTCACATGTCAAAGCCATTTTAAGCATCCTGAAGATAAGCTGAAAGTTGTGTTTTAAAAATAGACCAATAGTTCTGTGGCCTTCCTTATATTCATATGTGTAAACTATTCCAGATGTTTGTTGTTTTCTATAACTACAGACTCACTAGTAACTGAAGGAGGGGAAAATTTCAGTGTGGGTCAGCGGCAGTTGTTTGCTTGCCACGAGCCATTTTTTGCTCGTAAGAACAGAATATTATCATGGATGAAGCCACAGCAATCTATTGACCAGGATACAGTAAGTACAGGAACTGTTTTTTTAAACCAATAACCTAGGATGTTTTCGCAAGGTAAACTCTTGGTGAAATATGATTAAACCAGGATACTGGAAGTCCAATTTTTTCTGTTTCTAACCTATTAGTAGAATGGCATTACCAAGGTGTGTTTCATTTACAAAGTATTCAACTACACCAGATTCCAAAAATATAGATGCACATACATTTTCAAGGGGACTAAATAGGCTCCATCCGTTCGTGATCCGTAGGTCTGTGAAAAATGTTAACCATGGAATGTTCGTTGAGGCGAGAAAATATGGAACCATTGGACATTTGGACATATCTTTTGTTCTAGATAATCTAGGGTAGCCAAACTTGGGTTCTCGTAGGAGGTGAAATGCCCCTATTAAAGGCTGATTCAGAGATATTTGAAATACAATTTTTTGTGTAGTATTAAATAGAGTCCCTCTAGAACTACGATAGTCATTCTAAAAATGCTTAATTGGCCCCGCCGAACGTGTTCGGAACGTGGACTATAAAATGAGCATTGTTTCGTCCGGCGGCCGTTCGCCGTCCGTCTCGTTTTTGATCCTGATAAAATTGTTAACCCTGTTGTATACAACTTATTCTGGAGTCCGTAAGGGCAACAATGCAACTTGGTGTAAAGAAAGCTGGTTGATTAGTTCTCGACCTGATAATTAGATTTTGGGGGTAAAATATGCATAATTAAGTTTCTATTTGCATAATTTATGAAAATTTTCCGCAAGTCTGTGTACAAGTTTTTCCCTGCTGGAGGGAAGCCAGCTGACAGTTCTTAACCTGATTAGATTGTGGTCTTATTTCGGTTTCCCCCCCCCCCCAATTGAGTAATGCAATGTAGCTAATTAATATGCAAAAATCAGTGTAATTTGCCTATATATTTTGAAACAGGTTACATCGTAACTCAAAACCGCGCGGCATGAAAGCCCTAGCATGGGGCACATCTTTTTGGCAGTTTTGAAAAAATGTGATATATCCGGCTTGTATGCAAATGAGCTAATTAAATATGCAATACAACTTGCTGTATCGCTGAAACGTACTTCGGATAAGCAAATTCCTTCGCTACATGAGACTACTATCCCAGTGGGGAGGGTATATTGGGGAATGGTTGGATGTTGGGGTGCGGGGGTGGGGTGTTGCAGGGTGTTGGGGAGGGGATGTTTGTTTTGCAGGTGTTGGGGAGGGGGATGTGTATTGTCAGGGTTGTGGGGAGGGCGTGGTGTTGCTTTGTTGGGGGAGGGGGAGTGTTGGCGGTGGTGTTGGGGAGGGGGTGTTTGGGGGATGTTGAAAGGGAGGAGGGGTGGGTGTGTTATGGGGTGTTGTGGGATGTGGTGAGGGTGTGGCGGGTGCATGGGGAAGTGTGAGCGTGTTGGGTATTGTGGGGTGGGGTGGTGCAGGGTTGTGTGTTTTGAGAGGGTGTTGTGGGAGGGGTGTTGTGGGGACAACATGTGTGGCTGTTGTGGAGGGGGTGGGTGTTGCAGGGGGGTTTTGGGGAGGGTGGGTGTTTTGCGGGTGTTGGTTTTTGCGGGGTTGGGAGGGTGTGGGAAATTGTTGTATTGCAATTTAATCGCATGTTAGTGATCGCAACATTCGGCGGGGACATATTTTCATCGCGTAAATACGAGTTCGCCTTGTTCCAAAGTTAGAGATGAATTGGATTTCCGTTTTCTTGTAACATACCGTTTTAATGCCAGTATGACAGTGCCATAGGTACCAAACTGATCCGGAATTTTTACAAGCTGTGATTTTCAAGCCTATCAATAATATGCTTTTCCCATCAAGTAGAAGATTTTCTGTCAAGGGCAGCCACTACAAAAATCGAACAGTACTTTTGTATCTGTTCAATTCTTGTTGAAAATCACAAATTATGGCAAGTATGGAACTTGCTGGTGCTTTCTATGTTACAAATTGTTGAAATTTTGAGTTCAAATTGTTTTTTTTTGGGGTACTTTTTGTATTTTTGCCCTGATTTCCAAGGTGACAATTAGTAGCATTTTTTCACGCAGCATCACTTGTCCTACTGTTGATATTATTTAATAATGCTAGCTTTGATGCATTTGCAGTCTAATGT
>JAMKCH010066454.1:0-20653 GCA_023653785.1 Ophioderma brevispina
TGTGTTAACCCTGATCCCATACATGTAAGCCTTAACAATTTCTTTGTGCTGTTATCAATGTAGTTAAACAGTTTTTAGTGCTCAATGCAGTCGCAATTATCCATTTCAGCTATTTTTCAAGGAATTCATATTTTTGTGGAAATGTGTGTTGTCCTTGAAGTATATGTACATATGCAAACAAAACAATTACATGAAATATACTCCGCGTTTATACAAGAGTATATACGATTTCATACATATTTTTTTTTAAATCCATGTTAATACTTTTTTTTTGCACATTTTAATGTTTATTCTTAAGTCCAAAAAGACCCTTGAAGCAATATATGTAAAGGTAAGTAATCCATATTGTTTTTTACCTACAATTGCATTGGGCCCCAAAAAAAAAAATTTCAAGTGAGCATTTTCAACAAAAATGTTGCTTGTCTCCCCCGTCCAGCCGTATTTTTGACAATTTTGGGACAAGGTTCACTATAAATGAAATATATTTTTTTTTAAATATGAATAATTTGAACTTTATCATAGAAATTGCAATTCAAATAAACAAACTCCTTTTACAACAGTTTTGCAGCTTCCAACATCAGTTTTTAACAAAAATGAAGTACTGGGGGGTACTTCAAATCTTAAGTGCCAAAAGGGCTCATGGACTCAATCGGTTATATTTTGGCTATGATTTATGACCAGAGAAGAACCTATACCCAAATTAATTGTGCCGGACAAGCAAACATTTGTCTGGCCGTAGGTTGGTGCCCCTTGGTGCTGACGGCCATTTTAAAATCATGTAAGGTAGGTACTAAATTCTGGATGTAATTTGTGACAAGAACTATGATTAACCCCCTGTCACCAAACCACACCATTTAAAACCATTCCCGTACTTATATAGTAGTTGCCATCAGATTTCCAAAAGTGCTCTTAGAGTCAGGAGGAATGGTGGGCACAGGGTGGAAATGGATTACAACCTTTTCTATCGATTGATTTTGTCAATGATGACTAAGCTAATATTTCTGGAGGGTGTTCAAAATTTCGTGCAGTGCCATTTTCTAGAATCCAATATGGCGCTATCACTCTCAAATTCCTCAACATGGCCATATAATTGTATGCACTAGATCCAGGGTTAAAGCACGAGGACTCTTTTGGACCAAGTTATTGACGTGATTTGATAAAACCTTACCATCAAATCCAATAGGGCCCCCCCCACGCCTAAAACTCAATATGCCCTGAAAATAAGTCAGTGACCTCATAACTCATACAAGTATTGGTAGAGGCATAATTTGCAGCTCTGTACCCAGTAGGAAGTCATAGATGACATTTCAAGTGTGTTACCATGCTTACCAATCAAGATGCGAAGCCAATATGGCTGCCTTTAAATCTTTAAAACCTACGAATTGTCATATCGTCATAATCTGACTGTCCGGCATTTTGAATTTTAAGTATGTTGTCAAAAACAAATACCAAGAGGGGGGGGGTTACGAGTTATTTAGCTCAAAGACATACATCTCATACATTAACCCTAAATTCAAGAATCATTTGGGTCGTTTTGAACTTAATACCAACAGATCTATCGTAATTTCTTAGTTTTAAAGAAGGAAAAAAACGAGCCACATTGGGACTCCATCTAACATTTTTGCATGTTAATAGAAACAGAAATTCCAGAGAAGAATGTCTAATGGTCAATACTTAGTCCCATACTTAATTAACCTTTATAATAATAATTAGTTGATTTACTACATATAATACAATCTAATGTAGGTTGTACTATTTTTAAAGGCGGCCGGTATGGCTGCATCTTGAATTTTGAAAATGTCCCATGACAGAGAAATGCCAAATAAGGGTTTGTAGTGATCAAAGCCAGTATCTCATACAGGGTAAAAGCCATAACGAATGCCATATGACACGGGAATAGCTCTAAACTGCAAATGTGCAGAACACTGATGGGTCCGGATGCGTTGGAATTGCATTCTAGAGATGTTAAAGTAACACTTGCGGAGTGTGATCATTGTAACAGATTTTGAACACCTGCAGAACATATTTTAGGTGTTTCAGCCTGTATTCAAGTAGCGTAAATAGGTATAATGGAGGTGGTAAGATCATTTAATGATTCGAAGGCATATTTGACTTTTGAGCAGCCATATTGGAGTTTTGTGGCAATGTAATGATGAACTTTACATACAACACTTTTTGTGCTTAAAACCCACCCGTGTACCGAGAAATATTTGTCTCTATCTGTAATAATTAATGGATTAGTAGTGATTTGGGCATGGTGGCAAGCCATATTGGATTTTAAAAAATGGCACTGTAACAAATTTGCACACGCACGCCAAAAATTATTGGCTTAGGTCCTAAGGAAGTAAAAATCTATCAATAGAAAAAGTCTGTACTCCATTTCCCTCCTCAGGCTGTGTGCTAAACTTTACCTGACTTAATTTAAACCTACAATTCGCTCAATCTGGTGTTTTTGTTAATTTGTATGTACACAAAGCACAGATTGCCATTACCATAACACTGTTACACTTTATGTTACAAGGACTGTTACAAGATTGAGTGGACTTAACATTTTTGAGCCAAGTTCGTAAGAAGACTAAATATCATGTACAGCAAAAGACTTATTAAGCAAAATTATACAAGTGTATTAGTTGAAATTGTCATATCCAAATGGAAATTTTCATGTTTAGTTCAAAAACCAACAAGGAGTTTGGAAAGTAGGTACAAATTTTCAGCAAACAAGTGTGCCGTAATTTCACAGCAAAATAATCATTAAATGGTGGTACTATTGATTAATTTCATGACCTATGAAGTTTGAATTCTTAGTCAGAAGATCATAATAGCATAATTACATTATTACCTTTCATACCTACCTCTGTATCATGTGCTTTTTTCAAATTCACAACACAGAATAAGGCATTACAGAGTTGTGGGAAGGGTAATAATGTAATTACGACTTAATAACACTTCAATATGCAAATTGTAACATTCTAAAATTAATAAGGAGTAATTGTAATTATGTGTTGAACCATCAATTACATCTAAGCGGCACCTTCATAAGTGCTTCGTCAATTTATCAGGAAAACAACAACTCGGTGTCAAAACATGACTTTTGACTTGGTTGCACATTTAAGTTTCATGTTAAATATCAAGATTGAATTAGCAAGAAGTAACTACAATATAATTAATATTGTTGAGGTCATTTTATAATAGGTCTGTCAAATCTGAACGACCTCTATGACCAGCAGCTTCAGGAGGCTGATTTTTTTCAGACCTGGCTCACTGTGTACATATACCATAATCTGGTACCTCTGGCCACTTCCATAAGTTTCCACATGTCTTATGCATAACCTTAACCTCCGTCTCCCCACACAATTCGCAAGACTTTATCTCCGGGATACACACTTTCATCAATTTGACAAGGACCCCAATCCCATGTATCCAAGATATCTCTTTCCCACTCTGTGCATACTGAATGGTCATATCAGCATCTTGTACACCAGCTGTGTGCAAAAGGAAACAAGACCAGATGGATTCGCTCTAATAACAGGCAATCTCTCTTATACCTGGTATGAGATGACATACTCCCAAGGTTTTGATGCTTTACTGACTTTGATTCGTCTTTGAATCCAAGCTAACTGATACAAAACTTTTATCAATGAGAGGGTAGATGTGCATGCTTGCTTCCCTCATGCACAAGCTGTGTAAGGGTGTGCACACAAATTATTAATCTTCATTAATTATGAAGATGCCTTTCTGCTAGTTCTACTAAAAGGTGTGTTATGTAGTTAATGAATTGTGATACAAATTAGATATTATACAATATTGAGTATGAGGGGCAGGTTGAAAACTATAGGCCCAAGTGATTCGAACACCATACTATGCCGCGAGGCGTAAGCCGAGGGCATAGTATGGTCGAGATCAAGAGGGCCTTATAGTTTCAAACCATGTCCGAAAAAAGCAGTCAATATTGTTTTATTATACCGAATATATAGATTTTGTCATCTGATGGTTAAAAGAAACAGAAACATTCTAAGCCAAGATTCTTTAACATAGGCCTAATATGGGTAGGCCAGCCATGGTTTAAGTAACACATGTTGTGTAACTTACCCGATGTTCTCAGGATCCAAATTGAAGTGTTCCCAATTAACAATCCAAAAAAATTATAAACAGCAACACGCGAACAGTACCACGTAATTCCAATAGTTACACTTTTCAATTCCTGTCCAACATTTTTAAAAAGTCCGACATGTTCGAAGTTATTCTGCCAGTGATTGCAAAAAGTACAGCGTTGTATCCAGGAACACCTTGTCACTGTAGACCTTGTGGATCAATCAAATCCAGTGAATCTTGAATTAAGGCATGTCTTCTGGCGATATTGGATTTTTGTGCCTTGACAACACCCCAGCACCCGTACTAAGCCGTACCTTGCTGTTTCAGGGTTGCTAAGAAAACGATTGAAAACTCGTGAGGAATTAGCAAAATCTTCATGACTTATGATATCAACTTTCCTTGTTGTTGAGGAATGAAGTGGGGTCCAAAAACGGATCGCCACATCGACTTTTTGCTATAAAAGTTGCCCATTTTCTAGTCGGAAAGATGCGTAAAATTTCCCTAGCAAGTCATCGAACTCCGAATCAGGTAACCTTTCCCAGGCCTGCAGATGGTCGTCACCGCTGTCAATAATCCTCGCTATCTTCACGGAGTAATGTTACCTTGCCGTTTGGTACGTAGCACATCAGCTGCGTCTATGATTATTTAAGACCTTCGTCATCTACAAGCTCAAACCGTGGCTGTGATTCAGCCATTCGTTGCCCTTGTCGGGTTGTTTGTACCGGCTTCTGGAACAGCACTGTGTGGTAAATGTGAAACAAAAATTCTCCTAAAAGCGATCGTCTGCTTCACACACAGAAATGTGAACCCGGCGCGTTCCGCTGTATCTCTTCTTACACCCCGCTTCACTATGTACACTTCATAATACGGATGGATAGTTTTTACGTACGGCAGCTCTTCTATGCTGGGAGAGGTGTCCCGGGCATAGTTAATGAATGAGATGCCCGCTCTCCCAAGGCATAGTTCATTCTGGTTCAGTTCTGAAGTATAGTTGACTTATGCCTCACTTTTAACCACTCAGATGACAGGAATCTATATATGAGGTATATAATAAGTATATCATCTTTATATTTTCGTCAGTCACAATAAAGGATTGAAAGACTTGTATGTATACAATCAAATTATATTGAAATTATAAGTACAATGTAGCTACAAAGTTTGTCACTTGCAATTTACTGGGACAAGTTATGGAATGTCACACACTTTACCATGAAGCATGTCACACACGTGACCACCTGGTACCGGTGGTGAAATGTTAATTACATTTAATTAATTAAATACCAGAAATGGTCCTGTCCTAACAATGGCTGAAGGGGAAGATTACAATCAATCTCCCTTTTCACCAAGATTTGAAGATAAACATTAAGAACTTTTACAGGGCACAAATAAGTTGCCGGTTTTCTGGTCACGTGGTTGACACAATAAAATTAAATTATTTTTGATAATTAAACACAATAATTCTGAACAATACAAATGTATGTCTTATTAACTGTCACAACCTTACCATATTATTGAACAATCAAAAATATAAATACAAATACAAGGAAGTTCATACTGCAAGAAGTAATTAACAGCCAAAAAAATCACTATTTGAGAGGAATAACATTATGTAATTTATGCAATTAAGCTGGGATCCCTGCAATCTAAGTTTAAAAAAATTGATTTCTAGAACTTTGGACATTATGGGTCAAGAAAATGTTGAAAATAGTGATGCCTTTAATTTGAATTTTTAAAAAAGTTTTAATTTTCTGAAGCAATGGCCCTTTGCTTATACACTTACAAGGGCATTTAGACAACATATTTATTTATTTACCTACCACAATCATACATCGGTATAAAAACATAGTACACTACAATATGCGATTTAATATTTTGTATACATGAAATATAATGAAGTGGAAGAGTATGAAAAGTAAGGGCACGACTAAAGGCCGGTCAAAAGTCCCAGATCTGTTTCTATTTTAATTTGTAGTTAGAAAAATGAGTGCTTTTTATAATTAACTTTAAACGAATGAGTATTTTGAGTTTTTAACATTTGATGGAATGTTATTTCATTGTTTAACACACTGTAAGATAGAGATACCACTAAATCCAAGTTTAATTAGGTATTTGAAAATTGTTGCATGTCTGTAGAATAAGTGTGAATTTTAGCATGTACAAACCATGTTGTCAAAGTGGAGGGGCAACGTTGTGCTGTATTTGTACAGAATTGTTCCAATATTATGTTTACACAATCATTAGTTTAGTTGCTTAATTTAATCAAACAAAGGAATTAGATGCCTTCTGTAATCACTGTTGCTCACTGCTCACAGTGACACGCTTTTGCGTATATGCAGTTTTCCATTTCAGTGTTGATGCCACTTGCCCATGCAGTGTGATACCATTGTGATATGTGAGAAAAACAGTGTGTTATAGAGACTAAGAAGTGCAGTTTCAGTTAGAAAGTGCGGTACCCCTTATATAAAATTCCACTACTGCTTGAACATTTCTTTCTAACTCATCCAAGGTGATTTTTCCAGGGTAGATTTGGTCGATGTGATTCCTAAAAGTATACCAAGCATTAACTTGATTTATTTTGGTATTATCGATGGAGATCATTCAACGAGTTATTAATTTTGTTTTTTGTGAGTGCCAAAAAGACTATAGTTAGTTTTTTTAAGATTGAGCTGAAAGTTTCTTGTCTGAACCAGGTGTTTAGGTTACTTATACCATTATTCATTATGTATTAGTTGTTAATATCATGATGTGAGGCAATGCACTAGTATAATCTGCATATAATATAAAGACAATCATGAGACAGAATTTGGAATATCATTAACAGAATAATAAAACCCAAGGTCCTTAAATAGAGCCTTGTGGAAGACCAGTGTAGTATTTTATGTGTGAAGATTTGTGACTTTGTAATCAACAAACTGCGTTCTGTTGTGAGGTAATTTTTGAACTAGTCCAAGACAATACCTCTGACGCCATAGTGATGTCATTTGCTACGAGGACATCATGAGTTATGTGTCAAATGCCTTGGAAAGGTCAGAAGAATACGCCAGCAGTTGTTGGATTGTGATTGGACGCTGAGTAACGTTTGTGCACAAGCTTTGTGATTGCCATACTTGTAGAGTGATTTGGCGACGATATCCAAATTGGTATTCAAAAAGTATGTTGTGTTTGTCATAAATGAAATGCCATCTGATTAAAACAAAGGGACGCTCTAAATTTTTGAAAATCCAGGTAGAACAGAAAATTTGCCTATATTAGTAAATTTATATTGCTATCTTTTTTATGAATAGGCAATGACTCTGGCAATTTTAGGTTGATCACGGTACTGTGCCTGTTGTAGTGACAAGTTGTATATGATAGTAAGGGGAATGCTTATTTCAAAAGCCAAGCTGCTTTAATAATAATAGATGGAATGCCGTCATGACATGGACTCTTTTTAGCATTTAAAGTCATTGATAACTTTAATTACTTTAATCCTTGTGGATGGGAGTAAAGAAAACATGTACTACGATTGGATTAGAGAGATACGTTGAAAAGCTGTATTAGTATTTTGTTTTGACATGTACCTGATTTGGGCCATGTTAATGAAGAACGTCATTAAAATATTCAGGAATTGTGAGGATCGTTAATAATTGGATCATTTAGGTTAAATTCGTTATTACAAAACCTAGTTGGTTTGTATTTGTTATATTCTATTAATAATTTCAGGTATTGGTACTATGTTTCTGTTCTTTATTATTTGATTAAAAATGGAGTGTAATGATTTGTAGGCAGATACACAGTGAATAGTTTATTATATCTCTTGCACGGACTTTGAGACCCGTGTAACTCCAGTTACGTGTACTTTGTCTTCCTTGATTCATTATCGAACGCCCGCTACCCCACCCCCTGCTTTTATCCTTCCCCCTGTTGCGCGAATTGTCATCTTTCGATAAATCTACTACGCTTTTTAGTCTATCCATGGCAATTAAATCTAGTTAATCCATGGTGATTTGATTGGGTTGAGACTTAGATTTATTGTTTCTTGGTACGTGAGTGTGAATTATCGAGTTAGATATTAAACATTTAATAAAGTTATTAGAAGCATTCGTCGATAATCATTCATATTTGGACCTAGATTATCCCAATTAGTTTCCGACATAGCTTTTTTTAGAGCTGATATTATTTATTTGTTTTTGATAAAATTTGTATTTGATTAAATAATGTTCGGGTTTTTTTTTATTTAAGTCAATTTGATTATTGGTTAATGTGAAGTTTGGAAGATGGTCAGCTATAGTTAATCATGTAGATTCCACTATATTGTTAAGATTATTGGTGAATATATTATCTTTAAGTAGCACTTTTATCAGTTACATACGTGTTGGTCTAAGTAAGTATTAATGGTTAGCAGGAATATGAGTATATCATGTTAATGAAATTATTATAGGTGGTCAGTACTTTAAGGATTACTATATTTAAAATCACCCATTAAGTAAATTATTTTTTCTCACACGCCATTTTGTATTATTTGCATCAAAATGCTTATTAAATTCATTGTATACTAGGTGGTGTGTCTATAAAATTACACCAAACAAATATGTTTTTATATTAGGTTTCTTTAATTTCAATTGTAAAACCAGCATTCCGTAAAGACATTTTGCAAACATAAAGCGGTTCTCTTTTTTAATTTATATTATTTGAGACATAAATGCCTGCAATCCACTGAGATCAATTCTATTTACAGTTTCTAAGTTATAATCTTTTAAGGTAAAACCTCAATCAAGGGACCGTATTCATTTTGAACCAGGATTTTGCTACACCAATAATGAAAAGTCATGATTAATACAATTAAATGATCTTTTAATTTACTCACAATTTTAGACTGCTGCGTATATTGAGAGTTAGTATTGAAAAATTAGAGTTGTTAGTTGATTTTGATTAAATTCCTCATGTGTAAAAAAGTTACAATTCTTCATTAATGTTATTAGTTAACAGCCAAATTCTCCTGATTTAGTCTATATGGTTTAAAATACAAGTTACTGACACATGATGTGAGGTCACATTTTGGTAACATTGCACGCGTTTATATGGATGTAATCTATTTTGCGGAACATTGGGTCTGCAAGACCTGAACTGAAATTCGCACAATCTAGTTTTTGGCTGTTTGTGGGCGATGAGGGTTTTTTTGACCAATTTTCAATTGATTTGCGAAAGATTGATCACCAAACGACTCAGTCCTCTGTTTTTCAGGTGTAGTTGTCCAGTAAAGTCCTCCACGCAAACATCCACTTTCAGTTAGAACAGATTTGTGTGGTCAACAATTGAACGATGAATAGGTGCAGTGTGTATGTGAAACTTCATTCATGTTTTGCAACAAAGTTTGCTTTGTCTTCATAGCAATCTGGGTAGAATCCCAGATAGAATTAGTTTAGCGTTGGGAAACTGTTAGTGTGGTTTCTATTAAGGCATCGAGCATTTGCTCAGCCTCATCAAAGGATTTACGGGATTGTTGTGTTTGTCTATGCCTGTAGAATTACAAAATCAGGCGATTGTAATTTCGTGTCTTCCACCAAGCTTCTGAATGTCACCAATTGTTGCTCCACTTTTGACATACACTTTTGTCGTTTTCTTTCTGTGGAAATCTATTTTCTTTTATCCTTTGCACATACCAGGTTGAGAAAAATTGGATTGTGCGGTTTGGGTATTGGTTGGTACGACATTTCTCGTTTTCATGTTTGGTGATGTGTGTCTTTTTTGGAGTTTGTTGTTTCCCTATGATTGCATTTTTCTGAATATGTCATGTATCTGGTGTGGTGTGATGGTACATGTATGGGGGTGGTTGATCCTGTTGGTAAGCATGCAGATTGTTGTTGAACGTGTTTTGTCCTACATGTAGGTCTGTTTGTGATGTGTGTTATCTTTAAGCATCCGCATGAGTTTGAAATAGGTACATGTATGACTTGCTGTCACCTGTGGGTAATTGCAGTTTCTTCGGGAGCCCTGAATATTTCATTTTTGATTTTTAGATTTCCTTCTCAAGCTGTTAAAATAATCAATTTTGTTTAGTAGTCGGAGTAACTTTGTGCTAGCTGAATGTGTAGGAAGCTGTGAGATTATCAACCTGGCCTTTCATATTTGTATTTGTAGATCATTCTGAATTAGCCTGTTTTAGGCTAGAATTTGATTTACACAAAGAGTTAATGCTTGTGGACAATGCCCATCTTACTTGTCCGCATACCTCTCTTTGTATATTCCTGGCCAGGCCAGGAGCGATCTGCAGTATGACAAGACGCACTGTTTCCCGAACCAAAAAGGTCAGTGGGTCGACAGGCTTTCAGCAATGCGGGCCCCTAGCTATGGAATCTTTGCCTATCTAGTTCGCCCACTCCAAGTCATTGTGGACTTTTTAAGAAAGCTCTAAAATTTCATATATTTCCTAAGGTGATCGTGTTGCTTTAAATAGTTTTTGGGTTAGTGTACTCACATGATATTTAATTGTGTAAGCTGTTGCTTTTTATTTTTAGTTTGATGTTAAGTACTTATCTCAGGGTTCATCTTTTAAAATACCGGTTGTATTACTATGTTTTAGGTCTTAATAGGAATCTCTATTTGTAAAAGCGCTTTTGACCTGGTTTTGAGAAGGCGCCCTATATAAAAGGCCGTTTGTATTGTATTGTATTGTAAAGTAGTTAACTTTTCAAAATGAGAAAGCAAGTTTATAATCTATTCACGTTACCCATTTGCTGTGGTGTTACTTATAGGTCGTTTTTTCGTAACAAAAACATTTTTAGAGAAAATTCCCAATATTTTTTAATACACTTCCCGTTTTGAATGCTATAGACATAGTCAAGCAAATTCATGTGTTTCAGTAGATGCGCCTTATAGTTCACATTTTCTTAAAAATTACGCAGTCAGAAATATTACCAAATAACTTGTATGATATATCAAAAAGTCAAAAGATCCAAAAAAGTAAACTCAAAAAAATTGTAATGTGAAATGTGATAAATGGTGCAATTTTAGGAAAGTAAAGGTTTTATGTTATTAACTCAGTCAGGATAAATAAAGATCGAAATGGCTGTTCTGTCGGTTCATTTGAAATAGGTACCTACCTAAGGAATCGCATGCCACAGTTGATTGATGTGTCTAATCAGTTTGTTTCTATTCAGGCAGTCGTCGGTAACCTATAATCCAAAATATACATGGAGCAAATAACTACATCTAAGATATATTACGATTACAACATGGCAGAAAAAACCCTCAAGGGACTTTGAATATCGTATGGTCAATGTTCTAAATATCAGGTAATTATTTGTCTTTTATTTTTCGTACCTTATGTACTATTATTTCCAGTGTGCGGATAATGGTTAAAACATGTCGATAACACCGTCCAACGGTGTCGGTATAACGTAAAGTCCAAGATTTAAAGGGCTAAGGTTTTTTGTTATTTTTACTAAATCGTACCTTCTGATATTATTTTCAAGTCACAATTGAAATTCCTTACTTTTGCCCAAACAAAAATTTTAGAGAAAAAAATCAATTCAATGTTTGAATCCCTATACCAACACACAGTAAGGCTATTTCAACGCTCCCTGGTTACCATATCGGAGTGCCCACGGGTTCCAATTTCACCCCAGATAGTTATGGGGCGTCGTGTCCAATAAACTAAACGATTTTTATACCAACAAAATTAAGGCTACCCCGGTTGTTGGTAAGCCGCAAATTGCCCCCTCCACTCAGCCTGACCCGACAAAGAGCAGGCGCACGCGGTAAGTCTAGTAGGGTGCGGGGCGGGGGAACAAGGGGAACGTAAAACACACGAAGAAACGGAGGGGTGGGGGACGGGGTGCACGAACCCACGAGGGCAGGGGCAAGAAAAAGAGAAGGAGCTGGACGGCAAGGGCGGGGCAAAGGGACATAAACTAGCAAACACAATCATAAGAGCACACACCCACGGCACACACACACACACCACATGCAACAAACACACATTTTTATACAAGCCAAAGAAAACTCCAAATATGAAAAAGAGGAAAGCGAGGAAAACATACACGCGCTTGTTTGTGCCCGCATTTCGTAGGCCTCTATATACATGCGTGTAAGGCCCACCGTTGACACCCACACGTTGAAACTAGGGGTTTTAGAGTGGAATTGGAAAGATCCTATTTAGCGCCCCCCTCCCAAAATATTCAACTAACTCTCTCAGTGCTGGAAGGAGGAGGGAGGAAACGTGTTTATAAGTTATAAACACATTAAGTCAGAGACTTGGAGACAGTTTGCTATATTTGCAGGTCATTTGGGAAACATCTAAAAAAAACACCCAAATTAAACAAAACAAAGACTATGGGTGTTTGGACTCATTTCAATGCAAATTCTATCTTTTTTGCCATTTTATTATATTTAAAAATAAATAATTTTGAAAGTGTTTTGACACAAAAAAATCCAAAAAAATTGACCAAAATATGAGTGTTGTCGAGTGCACTCGACAACTCCGAGGGAGTGGAGAGAGTTAAAGAGAGAGTAAAAGCTTAAAAGCAACCAGCTGGCGTGGGCTTGCACCAGTGACAAGTGGTGAAAGCGCTGTTTCCCGAACGCTTTTCTGCTTGGGCACCGCCACAGTCTGCCAAATTATCCACTTTCAATTTTCCACGTCATTCAGAACAAAATGTCTCAAAGCAGCTAAGAAAAAGAAACGGCAACAATATACATACAGAAGATACATCGCTAACACTACGATTACATTACGTAGTACACCATGAGCACAATAAGAATCAAGACTTTGAAAATTCATATGATTAATGTACCAAATTCATTGTGCTTTATCACCTTTACTGTGGACCAGCTGGACTCATCTCCTGTTTCAAGTGCTACATTTCAAGCAGTAGATGCACTGTAACGTCGGTTATTTGGGTGAAGTAAGGACCCAAGCAGAATAGAACACATAATCCTGGGGGACATTACCGATTCAATAATCATACAACGTAAGAGAAAATCATGAAGGACTTTGAATACTCACAGTGAATGTTCTAAATATCAGGTATGTTATCAACATTTACTGTCACAGCTGGAGTCATCTCTCTCTTATGGTTCTATTGCATGTGGGGATGTTTCAAGCAGTCGGACACCACTCGTTAACGTCGGTTAAAGTAACGGCCCAAAGTTACATGGAGGGATGGTACACATCTACGATAAACACTACATCTTACCACATATTAACAGAAATCCTTAACTGGATTTTGAATTTGGATGATTTCACATGTACCAAATCTCATTTATGTTTTATCAAGTTTACTGTCACCAGCTTGGTCATATCTTTGGTTTTAGTGATGTAGGAATATATGTTTCACAACTCCCACGTAAAAAACTCCACTCACAAACTTAACAAAAAATATGCGCAGTCAAAGACATTGCTAACGATTGGCGTTTAAGAGTACTTAAGGGGCAGACATCAACGAGTTTTATTTAATAACATCCTTTCCGAACCAGCGTGCAATCACTTGCGGAGTTCCTTCAAGGCTCTATCCTGGGAACCAATTGTATTTCTTTCTATATACTGTAATGAGCTACCACATCTACGCTAACACACCCACTTTATTTTGTTGGCTTGCGGACGACACAAACATACTTTCTCCCACCCCGATCCCATAACACTGGAACAAACAATAAATAACGAACTTATGGTATATCAAATTGGTTTTTAGGACTAACTTACATGTACTGAATATTAAAGACTAACTATATGATATTTAAACATAAACACACAGTAATAAGCCCCAGACTTTAAACTAGATAGTAAAAGCAATCAATATACACCACACGAGAGGTACAAACTATAAATTTCTTGGTATCTGATCCTGGAGTTCTCATACTCATAAACACATCTCCAAAATAATTTCCAAATACAATGGGTGTTTATTCGAAAAAGTTAGACTTATCTACTCAAAATCACTTTTTCCACACCTCCTATATAATTCCCCATCTTACCCTACTATCTACGGTGCCTGTGCCGGGCTGATTCTAAACAAACGCCGGCGATGGATTCCCTTTTTTTTACTCTTCAGAAAGGGTTATTAGAACATGTACAAATTCCTGTTGGCGGCCCATACTGACCCATTATTTGCATCTCTTGATACATTCAAGTCATGACATGTACCAGGCTTCAAAAATGCTAGCTTTATGTACCCAGTTTGAAAACAATCTTTTGCCAAATGACTTATTAAACGATAGTTTCTTTAATACATTCACCCTAATAATATTACGAAATAGGACACTCGTTCATCCATCCAATTATAAAAAAACGGGCACAATGTACCGTCTTGGCCAACAAATACCAATATGTACCAAGGTCCTTACTATGGTTATACTTGGGACCAACACGTGAAAAACTCCTTCACTCATCTCTTTAGAAAAAGGAATCTTAAGAAAAATCTCGTTAACGTGTATGATACTGTCATCTTAATTTCTCCATTCATTTATCTCTTCTTTGCTTTCATTTTTTATTAGTAGGATTGTTTGTTTATTGTTATATCATTGTTTGTTCAGTCCTTGCTCCCTGTATGTCTGTCGTGTATGTTTTGTCCCTAGTTATTATTAATATGTAACTTATTTGAAGAGGTCATTGCACCCTCACGCTCTGAGTTAGCAAGGTCTCATGAAGCATCATGCATTTACATAACTTAATGTTTATACTACAGTTGTCACTTATAGTGCTAATATAATAGAATACTTTACTTTTTATTATCGTTTATGCGCTATGTAGACTTTTGTAATGCTACATTATTGTACTTTGCCTCTGTGATAAATAAATTGATCTGATTGATGTCATTTCAAGACAGTCAACTACACGGTAACGTTAGGGACACCTAACCGGCAAAGTATATAGAGCAGATACCATTCTATCATCTACGATTACATTACATCTTACAACATGAGGAGAAAATCCTCAATGGATTTGAATAATATTAGTATTATTGATTCAATGTACTAAATATCAGGTATGTCTTATCAAACTTTACTGGCATTGGCTGGAGTCATTACTGGTTCTGTGCTGTGATAAGATTTCAAGCAGTCGGACCAACACTGTCGTTAACGCCGTACGGCCAAAGGATGCCTAAGCAGATACCTTTATCACTACGATTACGTTAAGTCAATACCATGAGCAGAACATCCTTCAGGTCAGACTTTAAATATTAGTCTGCTTCAATGTAAGAAGACTAGGAGTGTCGTATCAAACTGAATGGCATTGGCTGGCGTCATATTTCTTCTTTGTGGTCTGTAATATATATGTTTCACCGGTTTTGATCTTTTGTTAATGCCAACTGAAAAACTCAGAGTATTTAGATGTATAGACTAGTTATAGTAGGATTTTACTTCCTGTCAGTTCATTTAAAGTTTTTGGGGTCCAGTTGTCGATGATTCTATTCGTTCTGAGAGGGGTGTAGGCTTTTACCCACAATTTAATATTTTCTAAGTGACGATTGTCGGATCAGTGAGGCCAAATTTAAAAAAAGGTCCCTTGTCTCACGACGGAAATAATGCAGCGAATGCACTGAATAAATTTCCAAACATCAAACTTGACAAAATGAAAAAGCATTTCAACATAAGGAAAAGGCAATGATACGGATGAGTAATTATTACTCGCAAAATTTTCGTCTTTTGTCATTATTGATGGAAGAGGAGGAATCTCACCATTGTCCACTATCGACTCCTCCACTTATTTTGAAAACCACATCAGGAATTTCAATATTACCGGTACATAATATGTTGTTGTTTTAACAGTATGATATCTATCAACGACGTGTTCAAGTTGCCTACATTTCATTCGTGTCTATTTCGCCCCTTAAGGAATAAATAGAAATCTGTTACGTTTTAGCTTCGTTTTAAGCTGGTTACATTTATTCGTTTGTTCCAGAAATGGTTTAGCTCGGATCTTTGTCCAATCAGTTATCAACCCAGTACTGAAAGTGTTAGTAACGAATTACAATATTTACGTGGACTATTCCTCCTCAAGATGAAGAGGGTTCCACACAGCCCGGCCTCGATGTTAGCCACTTGATCCTTTCTTGGATTGTTCCAACCAAAGGCAATCGATGCCCATGTCATCCGACGTCCGCAAATATATTCAATGATCTGGCATGAAGCCTTACAACTTGATACAAAAAGGGTTCATGTAAATTGGGTTTAAACGCATCTAATTGCTGAACAAAGTTCAGAATTTACAAATGTTAATACAGGCCTGCTTCTTTATTTGATATCTCATACACATTCTCCAGATGCCATTTCTACCATCGAAAATAGGCGTTTACTGACAGGAATAAAAATCAGAATATATAGGCAATGTTTGGTAACAAACATGTTAGGGCCGGATATCTTGAAATAGGTTCGGCCTGACTGACTGTTTACACACTGGGCAATGGTATGTTAGAGTATTAATACTTGGGCATAACGATTCGCAGGACCCATGGATTCGCAGGCCCAACAAAAGAAAGTGACATAGGGTGTGTTAACATGGTCTAGAGGTATTGATTTTACCCATCTCTTTCATCGATATCTATGTGACGATGTCGGAATCAGATGAAGGCCATAATTTAAAAAAATGTCCCTTTTCTCACGAAGGAAATAATGCAAGGCGACTGCCCTGAATAAATTCGCAAACTCAAACTTGAACAAAATGAAGGCAATTCAACATAAGAAAATGCATGATACGGATGGAAAGTTATATGCAAAAAATTTCAGTCGTTGTCATTATTGCGGAAGAGGAGGATCTCCACCATTGTCCCCTTCAGATCCTCCCTATTTTGAAAACCACATAGTAATTTCAATATTACCGTACATAATTATGTGGTTGTTTTAAACCCAGTATGCTTTCTCATATCACGACGTGCTTGCAAGTTGCATACATTTTCCTTCAGTATATTTCGACATTAAGGCATTAGAAAATCTGTTACTTTTAGCCTCGTTTACGCTGGTTTACATTTATCGTCTTGTTCAGAAATGTTTAGCGTCTTTGTCCAATCATTTATCAAAGTACTGAAAGTGTTAGTAACGAATTACAATATTTACGTGGGCCTAATCCTCCTAATATTAAGAGGTTCACCCGGCCCTCGAAATTTTCATGACACTTTAATTCCTTCTTTGATTGCTCCAAACAAGGCGAATCGATAGCAATTTCTCAGACGTACGAAAATATCTTCAATTGAATCTGTGCATGAAGCCTTTCCAATACCGTACAAAAAGGGTTCATGTAAATTGGGTTAAAAGCATCTCATTTCTGCTGACACAAGTTCACAGCATTTCAAAACTGTTTAATACGGCTCTTTAGTTTTGATCTCAACACAACAACTTCTCCAATGGCATTTCTACCATCGGCAATATGCGTTTCTGACAGGAATAAAAAAATCAACTATAATAGCACTGTTTAAACATGCTTACGGGGGTGGGCCGGATATCTTGAATAGGTCGGCCTGACTGTTTACACACTGGCAATTGTATCTGTTTAGAGTTTTAATCCTAATGGGCCATAACGATTCCAGGAATGGATTCCAGGCACAAAAGAAGTGACATATGTTAACTGGTCTATAGGTATGATTTTCCCATTATTTCATTCATCGTATTTTGGTTCTATGATACATTGAGAACTTTCAAGAATATATAATTTGCAACCAAAATAACCAATTCCAATTCCAAATAAAGTGTTTCATTTCATCAAAAATGTTGAACTATTTTTGTGGCATTACCTAATTGTTGAAGTCAATAAAAATAATCGAATTTGGATGCAACGTATCCAAGTGTCGGTAAGGACTCTCGCATTCATGAATACCTTCAAGACATAAAAAGCTCTCTCCTCCAAAGTATATGGAGGTTTCTGTACGTCATTGATTATTTTCTAACAAACAGTATGTCGAATGTTATACACTTTATCTTAAATCTAGAACATACTGAAGATAGTTTCTTCACATTGCGTAACTTTTCAACTTCCTTTAAAGTTTTCTTTATGAAGTTAATCCCTTTTGAGTTTGTTTTGTCTAGCGGTATTTTCTTAATGTTCATACATATCATATTATGATTTTTATATTTTTGAAATGGAACACGCTAAGTGTAGACGGATATTTGACTGAGCTGCGTATGCATTATGTAATAATTGCGTGTAAGAGGCTTCGCCTCTCGTACCAAAAGTGGGAAAAACTCGTACTCGCACGCAATTATCTAACATAATGCAATCAGTACGTCAATTATCCTGTACGAACCCCTCAAACATGCCGTGCTGGGGCCCATGTGGGTTTTGTGTGGGCAAGCTGGGCTATCGTGGGCATGGGTTTTATGTGGGTTATTCCTAATGGGGCCCATGTGGGTTTCAATGGGTAACCCCTGATTGGTTATGCCTCAATGCCCATTGGGTTTTTGTTATGGGGCAGGGTGGACATGGGTATCATGTGGGCTATTCCTGATGGCCCCATGTAGGCAACCCATATGGGTGTTTATTGGCTTACTTGTGTTGGTCCCCTGTGGGATTAATCTGGCTCCCATCATTGGTTTACCCAAGTTAATGGTCAGTGGGCCCCACTGGTTTTCACGTGGGTTACCTGGGCTTACGTGGGCATGGGAATTACATGGCTTTCTAATGGGGCGAGTGTAGTTGTTCAATGGATAACTGATTAGGCTTCTTTACTTGGGCTTTATGGGGGTTTCCTAAATGGGCTATTGGAGGTTTTCAATGGTCATATGCATGAGTTTCTTACTTGGGCTTTAAGTGGGTTTCCTAAATTGGCCTTTCTGTTTTCAATGGGTCAATGATGGTTTTCTTTACTTGTGCTTCAGTGGGTTTCCCAATGGGGCCATTGGTGGGTTTCAATGGTCAATGATGATTTTTCTTAATTGGGCTTTAAGGGGGTTTCCTAAATGGTGCCATTGTAGTTTTTCAATTGGCCGGCTGAGTATATTTTACTCATATGCAAGGATTGGCATTTCCAGGGCTGCCCATTTTGGGTCCCAGTTGTTGGGTAAAATGTTTTATTTCCATCTTTTTGGTATTCAGAATAAGTTACTAACTTTATTTAATAGGTCACTAAACTCATCCCTGTCGATATGAGGCCATAACGTTCAAGTTTAATCATTTTAACTGCAACAATCCTTAAATAATCTAATTTGATCCATTTGTCAGTACGTACAAGTGGTCGACTGGATAGCGCATTAGACTTAAGATCACGAGGTCTGCCCCCTCGGTGGAATACACCAAGGTAAGTAATACAATTTTTAACCATGTTATATGAGATTCAAGTGATGCCTAATGAATAGTTTGAATTAAAACCATATCCAACTGTACTAGAACTCTTTTTTTTCTTTATTAAAGCATATAATTGCCGTTAACATGCATGTGATTTGTACTTTGGCCCATAAGGGCCCCATAAAGCACCCATCTACTGCCCAAGTAAGATAACCCCCTGGGGAACGCATATGTTCCCGACGACAAAAAAAAGAGGTCCCCACATGGGCTGCCATTTGGGGCCCGAAACTTGGCCGCATGCAGGACCCATATTGGACCCTTGCCTCAATGTTGGAGGGGTTAATGATATTGATGGACTTTTGTTTGGCCTACAGATCATCCAAGCATACTGAGAATACAATCCATGCACCTGTCACCTGAAACATTTCACATATTATGCAGGTGATGCTTCTTTATTCTCTAGGATTGTTATGGAGAACAGCGGGGAAAGCAATCTAGTCCACCGCGAGCCATAGTCCAAGTTCCACAGACGTCAACTGCCTAGAGCGTGAAACAGGCCTTAGCCAGGATATTTTCTGGGGGGTGCGGAATTTTTTCAAAAGTGGACCTCTTCCCGAAATGTTGACTTTTTTCACAATAGAGGGGGTGTAAATTTGGCAAAAGTGACCTTTTTGCCAAATTTTGCCCTTTTTTGCCCAAAAAAAAGCCTGCAACCCCTATTTTTTTTGAGATCGCTTCGCTCTCACACATCATTTTTGTGGACGCGTTTGGGAAGTTTGGGAGATTTGGGTGGTACATCGCACCCCCCCCCCCCCGGCAAACGGCTCCTGAGCGTGAAACTAACATCGTAGATTCAACCCATCTACGTGTCACCTGAAGCAGCGTCGATAGTTGGAGAGGAGGCAGACAAAGAAACTTTGGACCCAATGACCTTTCATGAACGACCTAATATAACCTGGCCTTTCATGTTTATATCCCTTTTTCATGAATCAGCAAATACTTTGTGTTCCTTCGTATTCAAAGCACGGTCGCTCAAAATTCCAGCATTCAACTCGCTTGTTACATTGAATACCACTGAAGCAATCCATTGTCAAATGTTTTGAATTTAATGTTATCTATAAACGCGCTTACGTTGACTTTAATGCTTTATAATCACAGAATTGACTTTTTCTATGGCTATCGGACTACATGTTTCATAGCGTTGGCGTGGAATTTTTAATTTCCATCCCACTGCGCGTGCCCCTCAGTCATGCCCATATACCGGGGGCCCTACCTTGTGAAAAAGTACTAGATTTGACATGATGGGTTGAATCAACTATCATGTTGCTGAAGAGTCAACTAAATCTAGGCCTTATTCTTTACCGTTGT